>JAJONZ010022237.1:0-27092 GCA_029582445.1 Solanum paucissectum
CTTCTTCGATCTCCTCAGATCCCCTGTTTCTGAATCGAATTTTGGGCTTCCCCCCCCCCCCCCCCCATTTTTTCCGAAAATTCAATTTTGGCCCGTTATGTACTCGGATTTTTATCCGTTTTACTCCGAAAATTGAGGATTAGGATTTGTTTTTTGTATACAAAAACAATTTTTGTATATGAAATGAAATGTAGATTGATTGGTTGATCTGTTTTTTATAGGAGAATTTTGGGGCTTATTTTTAGGGTTTCTAGATGAGGATTTAAGAGGAAAGATTTGATTTTTTGAGGATTTTGGATGGCGTCAGCTCAGGTACTAAAAAAGCAAGAGCATTTGCAAGCTGGGAAAAAGAAGGTAATTGGGTTTTGTTTGAATTCTGAAAAAAGGGTTTGTTTTGGTTTGGTTGAATATAGTTTGTTTACTTGAATGTTTGTTAAGTAATACTTCTAATTAACTCCTTGATAATGTAAATGAACTGAATTCTGAAAAAAGTTTTGTTTTGGTTTGGTGAATTTACTGTATTTACTTGAATTTTTGCTCATTAATAGTTCTATTTAACTGGTTTGGAATGTTAATGAGCTGAGTTCTATTGGGAATGTTAGTAGTTGAGTTGGTTGGCTACCTGGACTTTAGGGAGTGTGATTTCCACCTTGTAATCTATCACTTTGAAGAAAAAGAGTTGAATTCTAGGTGGAATCGTAGTAGCTTAGTTGGTTGACTAGCTGAACTTTTGTGGGTTTGATTCCCCACCTTGTAATCCACTCCCCATTTTCCCTTAATGAAAAAAAAGGAGTTGAATTCTATTTTTGGAGAAGGTTTTAAATGAATGGCATTCTACTTGGAGTTAGAAATAATGAGTGGTTGTAATTTGTAGAGTCTTTTGAATTGTTATAAGTACCTTTAGATAGTTATCATCTACTCGAAGTGATGGACGGACTCCCTTTATGTATTTTCAAGAATGTGAAGAAAAAATTGAGGCGCACTGTCTATTTTATCCTTAATCATCCACGAACAAGGATTACTACTTGAATTTTGATTTGTGAAATCGAACTTTAATCAAGATGTGAATGGCGTGGCCCCATCCTCACCCCATCAGTAAATTCTACTATTCTAGTGTTTTACTTGGAGGCAATTTCATGTATGAAGTTAAAACACACCAAGATTTAGGTTTGAGGTTGAAGATTGAGAAGGTGCTTTTTGTCAATAGTTATTTTTCATGACCGGTGGTTGAGTAATTTCTAGAGTTTCAACTTTTATAGACAGTTCTATTCAAGTGGGGCTGACAGCGAAAGATCACTGCCTAGATCTTCTTCCATAGGGGAAGTGCTTATATGCCTTAATACTTGAGCGGATCTAGCATGAAATGAGCTTATAATGTCAATAAGATACTTCACCTTATAAAAAAAAAGAATAAAACCACTAGGTGCTTTACAAAAGGCTTGGTTGTACACATATTTGATTATTTCAGACTTGTATTTACCCAAAAACTCTGAAACATATAATCAAGTAAAGCTGGTCAAGGACTGATTCAGAAGATAGCAAACCAGTGAGTCTGGTCTGAAGCATATCTTAGTTCTGATCAATCTGATCTTTTTAGGTAGAAGTGAACATTAGCGAAAATCAGTGTGTTGAGAATTGAGATAGCTGTTTTTATGCTTATCTCTAGCTGTATAGCTTACAATAACTAGCAACAGGTATTATTTCAGGGCATCTTCTATTGAAGCACTTGTTAACATAGGTAGAAGATAGCAAACCAGTGAGTCTGATTTGCTTAGTTCTGATTAATCTGATCTATTTAGGTAGAAGTGAACATTAGCCAAAATCAGTGTGTTGAGAATTGAGATAGCTGTTTTTATGCTTATCTCTAGCAGTATAATTTACAATAATTAACAACATGCATTATTTCAGGGCATCATCTATTGAAGCACTTGTTAACATAGGGTTTAAACTTACAAAACATAGTCATTTGTCCGTGCAAAGATTTTAATATGTTGGTCTGACTGGTTTTGAGGTACTTCTTTTCTTCCTTATGTGCAACCAAAGGTGGTATCCTAGGCTGCCACATCAGTGCTGATATCTTTTGGAAGCACATTGATGCTGATTTATTTTGAAAGATCGCACCTTAAAGGGCTCCAGAAGCCATCTTTCAAAATGTTAATCTGTTATTTACCTTGTCATTTTAAACAATTTTAATACTTGTATTATCCGCACTGGCAATTCCCATCTTTAAGGAATCCGGGTTCATACCCCGGCAGTGGAAATACTCTTTCTTGAGCGGAGGGTCCTTTGGAAACAACCTCTCTCCCTCCATGAGATAGGGATAAGGTCTGTGTACACTCTACCCTCTCCAGACCCCACTTGTGAGATTTCATGTGTATTTGTTGTTGTTGTTGTTGTTGTATTACCTTTTTAATTATTTTTTTTTTGGAATATTGTGTCATCAAGAACTCCTAAGAAATAAAGTAGGTGTTGCCAACAAGTTGTGGCATCCTGCTAAAATTATGGTTATCATCATAAGATGTTACCAACCTCTAAATTAATCTTCTTGCATAGTGAAGTAGGTTGTAGGATACTCCCTTTTTGCTTTTTGTCTTTTCTTTTGATTTCACTAAGTTGCAATTGCCTTGTCTTACTAATGAATATCACCTGGTTTTGCTCTTTATAAAATTTGGTGCACTCCTTATTTATCTGATACTTTTGCAACTGTATCATTTGCAGCTAGAGGAATTTCGTAAGAAGAGAGCAGCAGAGAAGGCTAAAAAGACAACTTCAAATAGTCAACAGCTTACCTCTGATGGAGGCATTGATAATCAACATTCAGGAAATGAACACACTAGAATTAAGGATTCCAGTGGAGCTGCTACATCTGATGCTGTTGGCAGATCTGTTCTAGAGCCATCTGAAGTACATGCTAAGCATGATTTTGTGAAACCTGATCTTACCCAGAAGTCTGATTTATTTTTTCCTAATGATGCTAGTGCTGGTGCTACGCCTAGTTTGCACAAATACTATGGTGATGCTGTTGTTAAAGCCAACAGTTATGATTTTGGTTCTTCCATCTCAGCATTGTCTCATTTAGAAAATAAAGGGTCTAGAAGTGATGAGAATCTTAAGGTTTCTCAAACTGTAAGTGATACTTATGACAACACTGGGAAGAGGGAGAATGATGGGGCCTTAGAAAGTGTTCCATTCGGGGTTGCGACTAACCACTCTACAGCCACTTTTCCTCCATTCCTCAATAATGACAGAACTTCCAGTCATTTCACTTATGATGATATGGGTAAACGCATATCGGAGGAGAGCCATGCAAGGGATCTTTCTGTAACTAATGATGGTACTTCTCAAGCTTTTCTGGCTAACATATCAGCTTCAAATCCATTCAGTTCTCATGAAGACAAACCACGTTATACAGATCGCTGGACTAATGACATGACTTCCGCTTCATATGGTGGTAATTTTTTGTTTACATCTGTTCTGTTCATCTAAGTTGTGCACTTGAGGGATCTTTGTACGGATAATATCGTTTTCTCCTTTTTTACATTCTTCTATGGTTTCTTTGACCCAGCTGACTGATTAGTGTATGCACTAATTATTTAAACCAATTTGATGGTGCACAATCTGATATATATCTCCCATTTTTTGTAGATTATGTGCCCGGTGCTACCACTGTCGCACAATTTTATCCTGAAGTTGGGAGAAATGCTGCTGCTGTTGTATCTAATAATTTTGTAGTGCCTGATAAAGGATACAGCCAGTTAAACAGCTCTGGTCTTCACTCAACTAAAACTTCTTCTTGGACATTGGACTCCAAGTATGATGGTTTTAGTTTTGATGCTAGAAGTTCTTCTAGTTACTCACAACTGTCTCCACCCACAGCTGGGACGACTGGGAGGAGAACTCCATCTTTCCTTGATTCCATCAACATTTCAAAAGTCTCTGCTGCATCCCCTCCCTCAATAGGATCAGTTACTACAGACACATATGAGTCAATGGCTTACCCTAGGGACACTCTGGGTTTATCAAATTCTGAGAACTTAACAAATTCTTCAAAATTTTCTGGTAATGGGTCAGATCTGTACAAGCATGCTGTTGAGAAAGATATGGGCAACTTGGACAACAGACATCCATTTTATTCACAGAAGCAAAATGAAGATTTTGCTGTGTTAGAACAGGTATTTTTACATATTTTGCAGAGTAGGTATGCACAGTGTTGTCTTAAGCTCTAAAGCAAGGCACAAAACATGTTGAGCACTTTGCCTCGCTTTGTGGGCGCTTCAGTGTTGTCATCAATGCTCTAAGGCATGCTTTTCCATGCCCAAGTAGTGTAATCCTGAAGATGTGACACTAACCAATTGATATTTCTCTTTATCTAGTTTTTTCAATTTCTTTGTCTATAGATTTATTATTCATGCTTGTTGGACTACACATGCATATTTGTATTTTTTCTTCATTTGTGCCTTTTTTCAATAAAGCCCCAAAGGACCTTAGAGCTTTTTTGGGCTTTTCGATTTTGATAACACTGGGTATACAATTGTGGAATGCCCATTTACCTACAAAAATTCAGACTGCTGTTACTTCTTACTTTTGGATTGTCATAAATTTTCGTCGCTTACTTCAGTGAGAACATTGGACTAAAAACAAATGCTGTTCAGTCATCATGTGAAAGGGAAACTATAGCTTATGATTTATCACTAATCACTTATACCCGTCTGTCCTGATACTCCGCTCCTTACAGTCAAGTGGCTTTCACTCCTTGACCAACATTTTCCATTCCCCTTTGATTATTCGTTAATGGAATGCTTCTTAAAGCAGATTACATATTCAGCTACCAAAATTTCCTAGTGTCATGAATTGGTACATATAATGGCAATTGATTGGCACAGGGTTTGGGTCCTTCACCGAGTTGATGAAATTCTAGTGGTTAACCACAATGGCTATAAACTAGTTTGCAGAAGTTCTACTCATAAAGACAGATATTAGTATAATTTTAGATGATGAACTCCTACTACAGGGAATACTAACATAGAGTTGTGTTTTATCTAAGAGCTTGTTAGATCGATTAGGTAGTGTGAAAATCCATTGATGAAAGAAACAAACAAAGAAGACTGACGTCTGTTTTTTTCCTTAAACTAAAAAATTTATGAAAACAGTATACCTTTTTCTCAAGGTTGTCTTTTGGAATAATGAACATATGATCTCTATTTAATAGAAGACTTAAAGTTTTAGAGTAGGTTCTAAAATAGCTTACACTCTCTAACGTTGTAAATAATTCCATCCACTTCAAGAGATTCATTGTCTAGATCTTTGTTAATTTGTACCTTCATATATGTGGTAGCAAGTAGCAAATTCTGGTCCTGCTAGGAAACTAGGTTGGTATTCAAGTGGGGAAGGCTGAAGGAGTGAGGCCATTATCTACCGAACTTTCTAAATCAGATACAACGGTTTTGTCAATTATTTTAAAAATATATACATACATGCAAATACATACATATTTAGTCTGTTCATATACAATTTAAGCTGAAAAAAGAGAAATGATATCGGTATGTTCAATGTATTGAAAGGTGACTTGATGTGAACTGAACACTGCCCAATTGTGTTTCTCTTCTTTAACTGTGAAACATATAGTGTCCTGTGTTTTTATAAAGCTAAACGAGCTTTTTTTACTCTGATCAGTTACAAATAATAAACGTACACCTTTGTACTTCATTCAGATAATACTGTCAAGATGTATGAAGGTCCCACTCATTTGTTTAATTTTTGTTCCAATTGGAGAATGGTCCCCATGCATTTGTACATGTCTAGCAGTGATGGAGCAAAAAAAAGAGAGTATAGTCATTTCTAATGTATATTAATAATTAGAGCACACTTATCTTCATCTTTCAGATAATATCCTAAATCACAAATGGTATCCTCTGTTTCTATTGAGGGGTGGGGCTGCCTATCGAAAAAAGAATACTGGGACATGCATAACACATATTTGTCCGGATATAGATTGTGTAATAGGATCTTTAGTGGTAAACACTAACATGCTTTATGCTTATTTTCCACAGCATATTGAAGATTTAACACAAGAGAAGTTCTCTCTACAACGTGCTCTTGAGGCTTCGCGAACTCTAGCAGAGTCGTTGGCTGCTGAAAATTCAACTCTGACAGATAGTTATAATCAACAGGTATAGTGCTGTTCATACATATGCATTTTTCAAACTATAAAAAGTTACCCGACTTTCTGTGGGGAAGTATATGCAAGCTCGAAATATTAGGTACATAAGCCATGTTGGTTCCAAGCCTGATGAGAGAAGCCTTTTGATGACTCAAATTAACTGTTGGCAAAACAAAAGTTCTGATTCTCCCTTACAGCTGGTCACCATTATTATACGTCAGCTCTTTTCTGATGATAATCTGTACAACAATTATTTTCTGCATTTTTATTGTTAATCCTAATGCATTACTAAAAAATTACATGTCATCTTCTTAGTTTTCTGGTAGACATATGTAATGATTATTTTACTAAGGGAAAAGGCTCAAATATGCCATCAAACTTTCAGAAAAGGCTCATTTATGCCATCCGTTAAAAGTTTGGCTTATCTATGCCATTACCGTTTAAGAAAAGGCTCATTCATGCCATTATTTTTTAACGGTGGTTTTGCAAAACCATTTTTTACACGTGTCCAACTATAATTCGGCCACGTCATTATTATTTTTATAATAAAAAATTAAAATTCTGAACAAACATTTTAACGGTGGTTTTGCAAAACTATTGTTTACACGTGGCCAATTATAATTCGGCCACGTCATTATTATTTTTATAATAAAAAATTAAAATTCTGAAATTTGATTTTTTATTATAAAAATAATAATGACGTGGCCGAATTATAATTGGACACATGTAGAAAATGGTTTTGCAAAACCACCGTTAAAAAAAATGGCATGAATGAGCCTTTTCTTAAACGGTAATGGCATAGATGAGCCAAACTTTTAACGGATGGCATAAATGAGCCTTTTCTGAAAGTTCGATGGCATATTTGAGCCTTTTCCCTTTTACTAATAGTCTTTTCCTGCATTTTTGTTGTAAATCCTAGATTCATTATCAAAAAAAATCCTAGAATCATTATCAAAGGATTATTGTACCAGTGTTAGGTACTAACGCAGAATAACTAGTCAAAAATGTTAGTTCCTGTCTTTATTCTTACAGTGTTCATTGAGTCCCTTCTATCCTACCTTGGTGGACAAAGTTACCCGGTACCAATGCACTAGTCGGACACTTGGCCCCCGTTTAGGTTTTGATCTGAGTAGCTAAGCTACATGAAGATGGACATGGATGTCCAATACAGGTGTGAACTTAGAAGTTAGATTCATCGTCATTTAAATCTTAAAATTATAGGATACAAATAGGAGTAGAGTGCCAAATCCTATGTGTAACCCACAATCACACCTAAATCCTGCTGGATTGGCATGTTGTGGCAGGTGGTTTTGAAGGACCTGTGTTACATCGCTGAGCAGTTACTTAGTTACCTATTGAAACCAAAAGGTGTAAAGAAAGTGTTGATCATAAAATTTGGAAAAAGATGGACGATAATAGCTCCTCCACATCCCAAAGCACGCTGTTCTCCTAGGTGTGCCACACTAAGTAGGAGCCCACATCAATTTATGAGTTACATTCTCCTTTTTCTTGGTTGAGTTCTGCTGTAGTTCTTAGTTGTGCTTTTGTTTCTTATTTTTCTATTGATTTACATGACCTGTTCATATGGCAGGCCTCATCTTGAAATTCTTTACACTTTTGTTAGTGATGTGTCGTTATAAAAGCGAACTGCTGTATTTCTTTTGCAGGGAAGTTTTGTTGGCCAACTAAAATCTGAGATGGAGAGGTTGCAAGAGGAGATTAAAGCTCATCTGGTTTGTAGTTTGTACAATCTTGCTCTCTTACCCCTAGCTATACTGTATTACCTAATCTGCGTTTTCCTTTTGTAAATTCTTGTGGCACTTCTGGATGTTCTGTTTCTGCAACATATTTTAAATGTTGTACTTTTGGAATTTGTATATGATGACTTGGATTTATTTATCAATTTTGTAAGGACTTGCATTTATTTCTCATCCGGCACCTTTTAAAGTTTTGTTTTGTTCTGTATGATTTATCAAGAAATATGACTGATCGATTCATTTTGGGATTGTTGATGTGACGTCGTAAAACATTAGCACCTGGCACTATAATGAGTGGAAGAGAACTAGTTGAAGGACATTTTTTGTCTTCTAAATAGACATGAATTGCTAATTTTTACGTAAAGTTAGAAGATGAAGCAATACATATCTGGATCTTCCATTTCTTTATATCCTGCTTATTTTTTCCTTACTGTGGAGTGTGCAATAGTACTACTTTTGTATCTTTCTTTCCTTTTTAGTGTCTTTCAAAAAGAATGTCACTTTTTATATTTAGTACTCCTTCCGTTTCAATTTGTTTGTCCTACTTTCTTTTTAGTCCCTTTAAAATAGAATGTCTCTTTCCTATTTTGGCAACTCTTTAATTCTAACTTTCCACATGCCATGTAAGACCACAAGATTAAAGGATATTTTGGTACATTCAACATATCTTTAGTTTAAGACCACAAGATTCAAAAGTCTTATTTACTTTTTAAAACACCGTGCCAAGTCAAAACCAGGCAAACAAATTGAAACGGAGGGAGTAACATGTTATTTCTCCAATATCACGCATAACATATTTAAGATCACATGATTCAAAAGAGATTTTTGTACATTATACACATCTTTAGTTTACTCTCTTTCTGTATTTGGAAAGTTTTTAATTTGGAACTTCCCATTCTGTGGTATGGATTGTAACTTTCCATAAATTTCCCATTTGTCACGCAATAAAATGTTTTTTTAGCCGTAGAAGTGCTATGTGATATTTAAGTTCACAAGTTCTAAGGATACTTTTGATAAGTTCTCTTTCTTTCTTAACCTATTTTCCCAGTCAAGACCAACATATAAATGAACCCAAGGGAGTCTGTATCAATTTGTTAGATTTCTTTACTCAAATTTCCCTCTTAAAAAATCCATTCATGATTAAACCTTAGTGCTTGGTTCTGTCCTTTCTTTGATCTGGCTTCATTTTTACCATCTCATTGTCTGACGTTTGGTCTGGCAAGTGGTAACGGATTCTCTAACTGATTATAATTGGTTCACCTGTTTTAAATTTTGTCTGGGGCATACTTGACTAGGTGTCTATAAAAGCCTGATGTAATTAATCACGTTGATCAAAAAATGTATTTGATCATCTAAACTCTGATGACAGATATTTCTAGGATTGTTTGGACAAGGTTTCTGGAATGTGTGATGTACTAATTTTATTTATTAGAATTAGTTTAGATGAGTGGTGTCATATATACATGGCAAAGTCACTTTCTTTTTTTTTCTATCAATTTTTGTAATCAGACGGCTGGATGAGTTGGTCGTTTTCAGTATTACCTTAATTTGATGTATGTGATATGCTTTCTTGGTTGAATTCAATGAAACCAGGGTGAGCTTGAAGCCGTGAAAATGGAATATGCAAATGTACAATTGGAATGTAATGCTGCTGATGAGCGTGCCAAGTTGTTGGTTTCTGAAGTGATTGGCTTGGAAGAGAAGGTAATTAACTGCAGTATTCCTGTCTGTTGACCCAAATAATTTCATAGGAATGTCTATACCAAAATAATTCAGGCATGTAGTGAGTTTAATTTAATTTTAATACTACATGTAGTTGTCCTCTTTGTTACTGGTTTCACATTTAAATTTGAAAGTTGTTTAACTTGATTACCATGTATCATAGATTGAATTAGTGTGATGTCATTTACATTTTAAAATTATAATTTAGTGGGAGTCAAGTGTATAAATAAGTTGACCAGATTGATCCGTGAGATAAGGAATTATAAACTCTGTGTATTCACCATCAGTTGTTTAATTTTTGAGCTATAAGTTGGATTTGAGATGTCAAACCAGTGTACTCTTTTTTCCTGTTCCTTTTAGGTAAGTGGATGTTGTTTCTTTTTTTCGTTTTTCCTCGTTTCCTTTTTCGTGTTGCCAGCTAAATATGAACAGTGTTCTTCCTTTTTATTTTTTCCCATTCTGTCTGAAAAAAAAACATCTTATTGATAATTGGTTGAGAATGTTTTATTGGTCAGATCTTTTTTCTTTTCTAAATTTGTTTATGAGATAGATTATCTTTTTTGCTCTTTATATTTTTGTCTAAAATATTTTGTAGGCACTTCGTCTAAGGTCTAATGAGCTTAAACTGGAGAAAGAATTGGAGAAGTCACAAGCTGAAATGTCTTCTTACAAGTATGTTTGAGGCTAGACTGTAAATTAATGAAGGCCGTCATGTAACTCTGTTCTGGTTATAGTTGTCCTTTTATTCTATTCTCTGCTTTTCTCCTTCCTGTCCTCTCGATACCACACCCTTTTAGAGTGGGAATGCCTCTTTTCTTTTTGGTTTAAGAGGGAGGTGATTTGTGTGGCTTAATTGCTTCTTGGAGATGGAAGTACAAATTATTTTTAGTTATGATACTTTTAAAAGATTTTGTGGCTCCTGAAAGTAAGTTGTTGGGAATCATATTGGGTGTTTGCATGTAGACGAGCTCATACTAATCTGTATTGGCATAAATTTTTTAGCATTAATGTAATGTGCATGAATGAATATCAGAACAAAAAAATTAAATCTTATTCTCGTTAACCTCCAGATTTCTGTTGGGATGTGTTTTTATCTCATCCAACTTTCTCTATCTTCTTGCAGGAAGATAATTGCTAGCCTTGAAAAAGATCGTCAAGATCTGCAATCAACAATCAATGCTTTAAAGGAAGGTAAGATGTGGTTATATCTGCTTGTGCCCAGAGAAAAAGGCGGTTTGCGTTTTTTCATGAGATGTGTCATTTTTACAAGTCTTTTCCATTTTCACTGCCTTAAAGTTTCTTAAATAAACATCCCAGGCTCGATAAAAGCATCCAACTATCAGAAATGAAATCAATAATTCCTCCCTGTTTCCTTATTGTCTTCTTCTAAACAGAAAAGAAGCTCTTGCAATCCAAATTCCTAAAAGCTTCTGCTAATGGAAAGTCAGTTGATCCTAGCAGGAATATGCCTACAAAAATAGATGTATCAACTTCTACAGAGGATCTCCGTATGTATTTCAGATTTCTCAAATTACTGCCTCATATTGTTTTTTAGTTTTTTAAAATTATCTTTTGCTTTATATATATTCATAGAATTCAATTTGTGTCCATTCAGGTGAAGATAATATCGCAAGTGGTACCATAAATGACAGTAATTTGGTTGGTACTGATGGCCCCACCACCTCTTCCCTGCCCGATTTTGGGCAGTTTAGTCTCGAAAGTTTGTCACTGGCCATTCCTCCAGATCAGATTAGGATGATCCAAAACATTAATACATTAATTTCTGAGGTAGCATGATATCCTTGATACTGATCATTTTCTACTCCCTCTAATTTTGTCCCATCATCTTTGTTCCCTTGAAAAAAGGGCATATTTACTAACTAATAACTAAAATATTGCACCACTTGGAATAATTACAGTTAGCCTTGGAGAAAGACGAATTAACAAAAGCCCTGTCAGTTGAATCATCTCAGCGCTCTAAACTGAAGGTAACTTCAACTCATGGGCTAGACAGCAACATCATTCTAATCTGCTTCACTTTTTTTGTGTGTGGTTAAAATCTTCATCTGAACTTTTGGATTCCTTTCTGTTTCCCTTTGTTATCTTTGAGTAAACTACAAATGCATAGTTGGACATGCTTTCTTTGGTCATATATGGATGTTTAATTTCTAAATAGCCATCCCCTACAACATGCTCAGACATTCTTCTTAATATCCGGCCAGCTTCATGTAGTGTTAGCAATAGAAGTCTCCTTGCATAAGTTTTCTTGACCTTCACAGCTAGTTTGAAGGCGGATACTAATAATTCTCTCTTTATAATTGTCTTGGGGGATGTGCCTTTCTGTTCATTTTGGGTATAAAGGAGTTAAACAAGGACTTAACTCGGAAGCTTGAAGTTCAAACACAAAGATTGGAGCTTTTAACTGCTCAAAGCATGGCAAATGAAAACAGCCAAGCAAGACAACCAGATGCAGTGTCTCTACATGACAATATGCCATATGCTGATGACAATATGCCATATGCTGATGAAGGAGATGAGGTAGTTTGACATATCTTGCTCTGTAAGCCTTTAACTGATGTGACTTCTAATTTACTGCTTTTGGAGTGCTAATAAAATGCCAACCTTTTAAAGATCTTTTGTTGCCTTTCTACTTTCAAATTTAATAGTTCTGCACTTCTGCTGTTACCTTTCTTTTGGCAAATTGAACTTCAAGTTTCAGTGAGATGGAACACCGCTCGATAAATGACAAGGCCTTTATTCTGTAGGCTTCTCTAGGCAAAATCTATTTTGTTCACTTGAACTGTAACCATCGCACTAGATCCGCTCATGTGCGCTGACCTAGTATGGCCCTGCTTGCACGGTGGTGCATATTGCCAAGCTGATAGTATCCAGTTTGACTAGTTTGGTGATTGTTGTAATCTTTCCTTCTGTTCATTTTTCTCTTTTGCGTCTCGTTTTGATTAGGTGGTGGAACGGGTATTGGGATGGATCATGAAACTATTTCCTGGAGGGCCATCAAGACGACGAACCAGCAAGCTTCTTTAATCTCCATGGCAAGAGTACAATGATGAGTTATTTCTGTGAAAAGCTGGTCTTTTTCTCCTCTCCAGCCCTGCATTTTTGGTAGCCAAACGGAGTCTGGATTTTGTATATTATCCATGGTTTATACACACACATTGCATTCTTTCCCCCCAGAAGAAGCAAATTGTATCTAAGAGGCATTTTGGAAGATGGAATAGCTGTTCTCGACAGTTTTGGCAATAAAACATGACCGTGTTGTTTACAAGAGAATTCGTTTATCAACCGCTGTAATGAAGATCAAGATGTGTTTAGTTTTCAATCATGAGAGAAAAAAAACTTCAAATGTTCCTTACTTTTCATGTGGAAAATCTTTTGACATTGTATTCGTTATGTTGTATTTGCTGAAAGCTGGGGCTTAAGAAAAGCCCAATATATAAAAAAGATGATTTTGGCCGTCCTTTGTACTTGCTTAGCAACCAGAATTCCGTTGGTCTTTCTATTTACTACTATATCTTGTGATGAAGATAGATAGATTGTTTCTGATAGACCCTCAACCAAACTAATCTATATGAAGAATAGTATGAAAAGAAAATACAGTAGCGAAGAAGTCATAATGCAAATAACGGAGAGAAACAAATAGTAGCAATAACAAACACTATGGTAATCGAGCAAAAGGTCATAAAAACATGTAGTAAAATGTTATGAAATAAGATAGTAGGAGAGTAATACTAGTAGTATTGATAAGAGAAATTAGACAACGCTCGATTACGTACTAATCTTTTGTATCTTAAATCTTGACCTTCATATCCTCCTTTCTAGGTCATGTCTTCAATAAACTGCAGGTATGTCATGTTCTGTCTAATCATAACTCTCCAGTATTTTTTCGGGCTTACTCTTATCTTTCTTGTGACTCACCATAGCCAACATCTTACTTCTCTCCACTCCCACCTTGTCCAAAATATCTGCATTCCTAATTTTATCTCTTTTAGTATGTTCATACATCCATCTCAACATACTAATTTCTGCTACTTTCATCTTTTGGACGTGCAAATTCTTTATTGATTAGCACTTCTTCTCATACAACATAGCTCGTCAAACATCCATTTTATAAAACTTACACTTATCACTCCAATATATTTCATGTTTTTACATATCAGTTATAGAGCAGAATTAAGTATTAATTGCATGTTTTGACTTTCTTAAAACATTAAGTATTTCACTAATTAGATTTTATGCTTTGATAACAATATGTCCCACATCGTCATTAAATAGTAATCCTTCTTTATTTATATCAATTCATGAAGCATCACTGCTCGCCAGGCTCTGTTACATGGGCTTGTAACCCAAGTGGGGGCATTGGTGTGGTGGAATGTTGGGCTGTTCCATATAGTTTGGGCAATTTCTGGCCTGCACTGTCCAAGCACAGAGTTGGGCCTTGTGGTCCAATCGAAGGAATGGGCTGCTGGGCTTCTAAAGCAGAGCGGGACTGCATGAGGCTGGTTTCACATAGCAACAGACAGTTTTCGTTCTTTGCAAGTGGAAGGATAGCGGGTTAGTGCTTTTGAAAGCGTGTCCCGTGCTTGATTCATAGCCTGCCTCTCCCATGACTTACGCAGTTCGGTCTGATAAACCACCATTTTTTTTGGAGTTCATCCGAACCCCCTTGACGGAAAATCTTTTTTTGGAGTTCATCCGAACCCCCCTTGATGGAAAATCCTTTTTTGAAGTTCATTTGAACCCCCCTTGACGGAAAATCCTTTTTTGGAGTTCATCCGAACCCCCCTCGACGGAAAATCCTTAGTGAAAATTTTGATTCCGACATTATTTTTTCTTTCCATAAGAAAAACAACGTAACAAAGAGATGGTAATGTTTGAGTAACTGCATGTACCCAAATGTGGCAGGAATGAATGATTACTAAACTAACAAGTATATTACTGCTTTTATGAAAATGCTTGTCATGGAAATATTACCACTAAAAATCTAAAATGCTTACTCCATATTCATATCCCATGAACTTCACGTGTACCATAATTTAAATCCGTCTACATCTCTCGACTTGGTTCCCACATGTTTGATTTTCCGAACACAAACTATGTAGATCTTACTCTTCTTGAGAACATTCACTAACTCCCAATCGAAGACATGACCTTAATTTATCATCAAGTTCCGAAGCCACTAATGCAAGTTAGAGTGAAGCAAAATTATTAGTGAGAACAAGAATTGGAACTAATTAAATCAAGTTATACAACAGACTAATAAATCAAAATATTGATGATAGAATCAAAGTTAAAATAACTATCTTTTCAATATCATCAAGAGAAGGGCAGAGTTGACATATAAATAATATGTTTTGTTTATAGTGGAACAAACAATTTATCCCACATCGTTATTGGACAGGTTTCTTTTCATATTTATAATAATCTATGACGCAACATTGTATGATGAGCATAGTAATGTGGGCTTGTAACCCGAGTGGGTACATTAATGTGGTGGAATGTTGTGGGGCGGACTGCGTGAGGCTCGTTTTCAAAGAGCTAACGAATGGTTACGGTAATGTGCTTATCATTAAACCGCCACTTATTTTTTGGCCTAGCATATTTTTTTCCCATATTGTTTTGAAAATATCATGGTTAACTTGTGTTGTTTCCCTAGTTATGCCTTATAAGATATAACTTGTGAGTTGTGAACTTCTCAAGGTATAATCTTGTGGTTTTGAAAACTGAACTTATTCTTCCATCGGCATAAGTTATGTCTTATAAGATATAACTTGTGAATTATGAACTTCTTAAGGCATAATGTTTTGAAATTGAACTTATGTCTACATAGGCTGATAGGCATAAGTTTTCTAAGACATAACTTGTGCCTTACGATTGTATTTTCAAAGACAATTGATTTGAGGAACAAATTAAAAGCCACCCTATTTTGGGTATTCATGCGAATGACTATATGATTTTACTTCAGCGGAATTACATGTTACGTGTTGTCTATCTCATCAAAATGTCAACGCAATATGGTATTGAGTACCTACTCAGAGGAGAAGCTAGGTAGAATCAAAGGGGTTCATTCAAATCACTTTCAACGATATGTTTATAGATGATTAAAATTATTTCTTAATTTTCTAAATATTTAAAATTCACTTTTTTACAGTCCAAAAAAAAAATAAAAAAAAAATAGATTAATCAAGTACAGAAACGACACCGTTTTGGTTTCCACCCTTAAAAGAATCTCATTTGATATATATTTGTGGCGCAAAACACTTGTGCAGATACACAGAGCAACAATGGCGTTTCTTACTGGAAAATTCTCTACTTTCCCTTTCAAATTTTACACCATTTCATCTTCTTCACAACAACAAGGTTCTCTCTTTCTCTCCATTTCTATATTCACTAAACAAAATCCTCTTAGAGGAATTTTTTTTTACAAAAAATGACAAACTTTTGCTATGACTTTTTTTTTTTAAAAAAACTTAAACTTTGTGTGTTGATGTTGTTTGAATTACTCAACAGATGCAAACCAAAATCCGAAATCGGTGAAAATTAGAGAAGATTGGAGGAAAAAATCTCGACCTATTCCTCCTGGTGGGACTTATCCAGCTAAAGACCACTGCAGGTTCATAATTCTGCTTCTTTTTTGAATTAAAATTTTAGCTTTTAATGCTGTAATGAGAGTTAAATTGCATAGCTTGATCATTTTTCTATATTTTTTTTTTTTGCAATTTTTGTTTTTGTAGGTTATAATAGTGAAAAAGTTGTCATTTTTATTTATTATCTCTAAACTATGACATAAATACATAGATAGATATCTTGAGTTGGCCTCAACTGGCAACTAAACACTCAAAGTGTGCATCTTAACTGGTCTTGGCTGTGTGAGTTGAACACTCCCAAGTACAAAATGATCATCTAGACACATCGCATAGGGTGTCTACGAGACACAATCTAGATGTGCATTCTTAAAGTTGGAGTATTTAGTTGTCAGTTAAGCAAAGTTAAGGTGTCTATTTATGTATTATGCGTTAAACTATTATGTGTTTGAAAAGTTTCCTTTTAGGAAACTGTGGTGGCTCAATTTTCACAAAAAATTGTTGTAAATGTGAAATAATTATATATATGAGGGAGATTGGACATTAATTTGGCATGAAGTATAAAGAAAGAACGTGAAATATTCAATTTGAAATGGAGGAAGCATTCATTGGGTCTGTGAAGCATCGTAACTTTCCATCTAAAAAGCTAAGCACGTGAAATGTTTTAGCTATTTCCAGTGGTAAAACATGGAAAGAAGGACAATGCTTGTAATCAATTCGTCCTAAGTTGGGTCAAATTTTGTAGAGTGGGAAAAAAAAGAGCTTGAATGATGAAGTATTGCTTGGAAGACTGAAATATAAGTGCTGATGTTAACAAGAATGTCATATATAATAATTAACATTTTTTTTGAAATAGGTAACTGATAATTAACATTATTATATTATTAATTTAATGTTTTTGAGGATTATAAGTTAGTATCATCTTTAACAACTCATCTTCGTATTTATTTAAATTAATTGCTTGTATATTTTGTGACTATTTCGTAATCATTATAGTAGTTTTTTGTCTGATGGTAATATAATATTTCTGGTTTGCAGCCACTGTGGTTTGTGTGACACTTACTACATTGCTCATGTGAAGAATGCATGTGCTTTCTTGGGGGATGGCATGTCTAGAGTTGAAGTGAGTCTTTCACTACTTTTGTACATGTCATGATACTGTTGCTTTTAGTTGCAGTTCTTATTGTTTATGCCTAGTTTTTGTTCCTTAAGTTTGTCATAAATGACAGACTGGAGTTTGATTATTGCATGCTTTCATCGTCACGTGCAGATTTTCTCTGTGAATTTCGTTTTGTCTTTTGTGTCCTTTGAAAAGCTATCTCATCCATATGGATTTACATCTTATGAATATGTACAGTGTATGCAGTGCAACAAGACTTGGCTGTGTTATTGCAGTGGTGTTGTGGAAGTCATAAGAAAAGTTTGCAAGCTAGAAAGATGCTCAGAGAGAGAGAGAGAGTACTGGTTCATGTTCTCTGATACCGTGTAATCCACTATTAGCATGTGTGAAATTGAATTCATCTCTCTTTGGTCACCCCACTTTCATTAAAATCCCTTTTGTTGGGAGCATGAGAGATTTTAACACTTTGTTACTAGGAAAAGTTGCATACTAGAACTTGATGGGTTCTCTGGTCCTCGCCCTCGACCCCAACTAGTTTTTTCACAAGCATGTTTGAATTTTATTTTTCTGTTTCACTCTCTCGGGTAAAAGGTATGCTGCTTTGAATGTTGACAAGATATGGGAATAAATGAAGTTTTAAGCATTATTATAGAGCTATAAATTACACAAGGTACAAGGCACGTATATTGGATCTTCATAAAAATGATTTCTCTAGTTGTTAACATAATCTCGACATACTGAAATCTATGGGGTTGATAATGTTATACTGAACCACAGTATGGTCGGACTCTAATCAGACTCCTCATAGGGCAATGGGAAAACATTCATAGACCTCCATCAAGGTCTTCACTATGGTGTACATCTGTCCTCTTCTCTTTTCCCTTTTCTTGTTTTTTTCTATCTTCTGTTTAATAATATCATACAGCCTAGCATAGTTTACAGGTACAACGTAATCTCGTGACAGGTCAAACTTTCTTTCCCCAATTCAATACAAGTTTCTTTTTTTTTCTTTTGTCATTGTCCAAAAGAACTTGGTAAAGTTTGAAAATTAGTCCGTCTTTAGTTTGACTGGTGGGTGGAGGGTAATAGGGGGTGCATATAAGTTGCTTTATGAGAAAGAATGATTTGACTACTCACTAGAAAACTTCAGTGCTTGCTACGAGTAGCAGTTCCTAGGAATGCGTTCTCAACTCAGTCATGCTATGCTATTAGGACCTTCTCTTTTGGTCAAATTTATATGAAGTAGCTCAAAGTAATCAGATAATGTTTTTTATGGAAAAGTGACCAGATAATGTTGCCTGTTCCTTATCATCTTCTTTAGGCTTTGGAACCTATTGTCCATGGACGAGGACGGAAAGAAGATTCCTTGGATGAGACTTATATGGGGGTGTATGAGAATCTATTGTATGCTCGTAAAACTAAGCCTGTGGAAGGTACAGCTTTGGATGCTCTTATGTAGTATTCTAGTTCAAATGTACAGTTGTTTGTTTTCTTGTGCTCTTCTAGATCACTAAAAGAATGTGTTTGTTTTGTGCAAGATCTATTCGATTTTTCTTTGAGTGAGTTTTTACTGTGTGCCAATTTCTTATGAATCGTCTGGTCTTATTCCTATCTTTTCTTTCTGGCATTCAGGAGCTCAATGGACGGGCATAGTGACAACTATTGCCGTGGAGATGCTAAAATCTGGGATGGTGGAAGCTGTTATTTGTGTTCAAAGGTACGGCTTGCATCCAATTTGGTTAAAAATAATTAAGTTCTCCCTCCTGGCTACTTTAATTGTAAATGAGTTATGCATTTGAAATTTTGGTTTCTCATTTATCTTTTGTTTTCTTTTTTCTACTTATTATCCAGCAATTCATGGACTCTTTCCTTCTTTTTTTCATTTTACATTGTTTAGTGATCCAGAAGATTGATTTGCTCCTCGACCTGTCCTGGCAAGGTTTGTGACTGGAATTCCTGAGCTATTTGTATTCATGTTGATTTTTTACTTGTTAATTTAACCATTACCATCCTCCTCCTTACTTTTATGTTTCTAATAGGACTCCAGAGGAAGTTATAGCAGCTAAAGGTGTTAAGCCGACACTGTCTCCTAATCTAAATACTCTTGCTTTAGTTGAGGTTTCTTCTTTCACTTCCATTATCATCAGAATCTTTGATTGCTTTCTGTTGTCGTCAATGCATTTATAATTTGTGTAACTCTATCGAATTCTAAATGGAGCATGTTGTTATGGATTGAGGATGTCATATCTCTCCTCAATAGGTAATAGGAACTTGTGTAGCTATGCTTAGTTATTCTTCCACCGCACCACCAAATTAGCTTTACTATCACCCCACCATCCTCCCTCTCAGACCACCACAATCTAATACTTTAACAAATTGCCCCAATCGGGGATTTCATCAAGAGCAGCTCTTTTGCTTTTCTGATTTGTTTCATATGATGGTTCGAGCTGAATTCCTTTCCTGACAATTTCAGAGTCTTTTCGCCAAATGCTTCCTCTCTATCCGTTGGAAGGTCGTAGGTTCTTTTTTTGACTTTGTTTTAACAATTTGAGCTTATTTTTCCCCAAATGCTTTCTCCCCTTTTTTGGGGAAGTATCAACCACCTGCATATCACACTTGTAAGGGCAGGATTCTAGTTATTTCTTTTAATAACAATGCAATCATGGAATGTCACACTTTCTAGTCTTGCATGCTCTAATGCGTTAAAAATTGGGTTTTACGAGATTCCAGTTTTCACTGAGGACTGTCATGCAAGTTTATAGTATAACTTGTAGTTCAAATGTTGAAGTAAGCAATATCTTTTCCTGGAAACAGGCAGCTGGTGTAAAGCGCCTTCTCTTCTGCGGGGTTGGCTGCCAAGTTCAAGGTATTCATGTTGTTATGATCTCTTCGTCTCTGCTGCAAAATTGATGTTTGTCATTACAATTTACATCTCTGTATCGTAAGCAGCACAATTTCCTAACTTGCAGCTTTAAGATCAGTGGAGCAATATTTGAATCTGGAAAAGCTTTATGTACTAGGCACTAACTGTGGTAAGTAGTCGGTGGCATTCATAGACTCCTTTCTTCACATCTTTGATCATGTCTAATATAGCTACCAACTGCTGGAAATTAGATGATGTTTGCAATTATGTGTGTTTGGACAAAGATTTAATCTATTTATTTCTATTAAATAACAAAAGGTTTGATATATTAACATCACCCATAGGAGTCCTTGTTAGTTGTTAGTATCCCAAAAAAGAGTCAACTTAATTTTTTCCAGTTTGCCCACCACAGAAGCAGGGAGAGAAAATAAGACATTTAGTAAGTGGACAAACTGGATAAGATTCAATGGAATCTTTTATGATACTTCCTCTGTTTCAATTTATTTGTGTGGTTTTGACTTGGCACGGAGTTTACGAAAGTAAAGAGATTTTAAATTTCGCGGTCTTAAACTAAAAATATGCAGAAAGTACCAAAATATCCTTTAATCTTGTGGTCTTAAATAGGTCATGTGGAAAGTTGGAATTTAAGAGTTGCCTTAAAGGGAAAGAAACATTCTTTTTGAAACGGACTAAAAAGGAAAGTAAAACAAACAGATTGAAATGGAGGGAGTATATAGTAAGTGGGATGCTCTATAAACTGCTTTTTATTAGAATCTCCTTTCCCCTCTTAGGTATGGTTTAGCCACTATAGACCTATACTAACAGTCGTTTCTCGACAGTGGATAATGGACCACGAGAAGGCTTAGATAAGTTTCTGAAGGCCGCTAGCAGTGAACCTGAAACAGTTCTCCACTATGAGTTTATGCAAGATTACAAGGTGCGCTCCTGTTATATTACGTTCATATAGGAAAAAAGGCGTGCTCCTGTTACTCTTTCATGACAAGCTGACCTTCATTGTGAGGCAACCTATACATAACCTCTGTGATCTTGGAATTCTATCCATTCAAGTATAAGACCAAGGAAACCAACTTCTGTATTCTGTGTTTCTCATGACGATACGTTTTCTGATTTTGTTGTATTCTAAAACTTCGTGAAACAACCTTTCTTAGCCCGATGGCTAGGGTGCGTTTTCTAGAATATGTTTTTATTTGGTTGGTGAGGTAAGTTCACTCATGAAGATGCATTTTAACATATCATATTATCTCCATCCCGATAAATTTTATATGACACTCTTTTCATTTTGGACGTACACAAATCTTTGACACCATTTTACTAACAATTTAATTTTATACAACTTCATCAGTTTCTCGAATTTAAATCTTCTTGACAAGTCAAAATATTAAGGTTTGATTTGTCATTTTTATGTCAAACTAATATCTTAAATATCATGCCTCGTCAGCTGGTGTCGCATTAAATTTGACAGAGGGTATACTATCCTATGTTGGATCAGAATCAAATCTACCAAATGTAGGATCTTGCTAATGAGAAAGACAAAATTAAGCTCCTATGTGCTTCGTCACCCTCGTAGACAGTTAATCCTATAAAACCATATGAAGCCTTCTTCTTTTATTACGATTTAAAGTTTATACTATTGAACTACATGTGATAGTTTTCTAATCAATTGAAGCACCTGCTAAGCTCTACATTTCAACAGGTCCATCTGAAGCATTTGGATGGCCATATTGAAGAGGTAAAATAGCGTCTTCTTTTTCGTATCTTTTGTTTTATCTGAATGCTGTTTATTCAGATCTATATTTCACTAAGCAGGTTCCCTATTTTTGTTTACCAGCAAATGATTTAGTTGATGTTATTGCGCCATCTTGTTACAGGTATTTCAATTGCTTATTCTTGATTTGCTGAAATCTTTAAACAATATCTGCATACTTATCCAGTAGACTTTCTCGATCAGAGGTGGTGTTGGACAAGCCTGAATATATCTTTCTTTGTTCCTTCTCTTTGTGCTCGTGGAAATGGTTCTTTTTTTTCCCTCTATGAGTTGATCCAGTTAGTCAATCAACTAAACCTCAATCCTACATTAGTTTGGGTGGGCTTTATAAATCCTCTGCATCCATTGAGCTCTGTTAGGTCATTTTGTTCCAATATCTAATAATTTGTGTTTTAAGAAAATTGTGGGTTATTAAAAGCTAAAGATGTGAAATATCACACTTATTCCTACATGTATATACTAGTCTTAACCTACAATAAAAAGACTCTTAACAAGCACTAGCACTCATGCAGGCGTATGCCTGAATGACTGAATCCTAGCTAGTTGGTATCACTTACATAGGTATGGAAGTTTATGTGGGATGTAGTCAAACCATCTTAGGTGACATTCTCAATTATTCTCTAAGTGAGCTACTTAAACGATCTATCAGATATGATTTTAAAAAAATTTGTGTTAATTACTTGAAAAATTATTGCATGCCAATAATTTTATAGAAGTTCGTAGATATGTAACTTCCCATCTCATTTTTGGACCCACTTATGAATCAAAAGAAACTAGGATCTCAATAATGCTCGTAATATCTTTGCTTGATCAAACTGTTCTAGATACTTTGTTCATGGAGTAGGGGTGAAAATCTGTGGAAGAAAATTTGGTGTGCAGACATTTTTTTTGTAGATTAACAAATTTGATGACAAACCAAATCTTCAGTTACATCTTTCTTCCTAATAGTTAATATATCCAATTACATTTTTATTGAAAAAATTCCTTCACTTTTGGAGCATAAACTAGGGAGAAAGTTTACACAAGCATGTAAAAATGTGCACAAGGTAGTGTCATGGGCTTATGGACAATTGGGTTAAATCGAGTTGATAAGCCATGCAAAACTATACTTGTAGTTGAGTTTGTTGTATATAGTAGGATTCCCTGCCGTGTCAATTTAGGAAATAAAGACTTCAATCAAACTAATAAAACATTTTTTAGACAATGTCAACATGGATTTCAGCTGCTCTACAGATGTCCTAAGGCTTAATGTAAAGATGCTATGTAGTCGTAGAAGTCTAAATGAACATTCTATACTAGGTTAAGGTTTCCTATATTCTCATTTATCATATATTTCATTATCACGTCTCTCGTTGTGCTGATCTGTAAACCGTTCTTTCCTTCGATATTACAGCTGTTTTGATTACACAAATGGCTTGGCGGTGAGTTCTCTGTTCATAATCAAAGGCCCTGGTATATTGCATAATGCAATTTTCACAAAGAATATGGAGAAAAGAAACATCCAAGAGCAGCATGTGCACAGTACATACACATACATTAGACTTTCAAATAGCAACGAAAAGCATACTCTTAAATGCTACTTTGATTAGTCTTAGATGCTAGAAGGCGAAGTTTTACTATTATATTTTAATGGTGTAATCTCCCGCATTTACAAATGTTTATTATGTTTGACACTTATAAATAGGTCTGTATTGCAGTCACAAATTATCAAATCTTGAATGTCTCCTTTCTCTTCTTGTCTCACAAACAAAGCTTTCTCTAGAGTGTAGTTCTCTGACAGGGAAAGAGGTTTTGCAAAGGCAGCCACGATCATTGAGGAATTTATAGGTTCTAGAGCTAGGCCTAGCCACTCATTTGCTCCAACTGTTTTCAAGTGAAAGCTTGTGACAGATCTAGAGATGAGATTCAGTGGTTGAGGTCCAGGGGGGTGGATTTTGTAAAGCTCTTTTTGGTCCTGGACGGTAATGCCTTGTGGTTACGTTCTAAGTTTGCTCTTTTAGGTATCTAGGAAATTGTATCATTGAAGATTCGGTGCTACATATCTTATTATCCATGACAATTAAGTATTTTTTCTCCTTAAAAATTTATCAGTCGATGTCCTGCTCCATCACAGTAGTTTCCAAACATTAACGTGACAAATTATTTCTTTTGAATAAAAGCAAAGCATAATATCCCGGTACATGCCAACATTTCAAATCTTACCTTCAAGGAACTTTCCAGGATTTGGTGGTGGGATACATGGGTGTGCCAAAATACAGTGGAATCAGCATGATGCAGCATCCCCAGTATGTTACTGTCAGGTAAAGTATTGCCAAATCTTTTATGCCTTTGACAGGATAAAAGGACATGTTGATTGCTCTACCCTCAAATATTCTTGTTTAAGAGATACTTTTGCACATTCCAAATGCAGAAATGAACGTGGTAGAGAAATGCTAAACCTTATCGAGAACCTTTTGGAAATTACTCCAACGATAAGTAGTGTAATACATGATGCTCCATCTCACAACTTTGCCATTAAACTCTTTCTTATGATATACTTATTTTAAAGCATGCATCTATTTTCAGGGTAATCGGCGTCCATTTGTCATGGAAACTGTGAAGGCAGATGATGAAGCTAAATTTGGTATGTGGTATTGTGTGATATTTATTCATTTCATAAGTAGTTACTAAGCAGGCTCTCTCTGTACCCATACTGCTGCTGGTTCAGAATTTGGTATCTGCTCTCAGGTTTTGTACTGTTTGTTGTTGGGTCCAAGTGCAAGTATCAACCACCTGAGTTTTTTCCCTGTCCCTTTTCCCTTTCAATGTTGTTTAAAAGTATGACATGTTTGGGGATTGTGCAACCTCAATCTTTCTTGATGCTGAGTCCATTTTCTAATATTTGCTTGTTCAAGTTATGCGTTGCTTGATTAGTTTATCATTACTCTTGGATCAGCCTTAGTTTATGATATCTTTGTTCTGCAAGTGTTGCTGATTCTGATTCCATTACAAAACGCCCTTCTTTATATTTAGCTATTTCGACACTTGTGAGCTAATCAGTTTTTTCTGGAAGGAATTAATTCGATAGCATTCATTAGCATGTATGTTATGCATATACAGGCATAACAAGTTACTGCTTTGTTTACTTCTGTAGTATGTTGCACATCTCATCGACTGTTTGTTTAAGACTAACCTTAATTTGTTTTAGTCCTTATAAGTCAAATGGATTTAGCTATTTAAGTTGCTTAACTGTTTCAATTACTCCATTTGTTATGATACTCCCGGTTGATTACAGTATGCTGAAGGAAGAATCCCAAAAAGTAAATCGTTTTCTGTTATGTTCTTTAAGTAAATATATTTCTCTGTGATGCTTGAACACCTTCTTGGAAATCTCACAAGACTCATGAAGAAACTTTCTGAATTTTCAGGAAGAGGCCCTTCTCAACCTGCTCCAAAGTTTGTTGGAAATTTAATAGCATTTCTTCTCAACATAGTAAGAACTTTTTGTTCATTTACTTGTTAATTTTCATAAACAGTAACAAATTCCCTGTGCTTACACTTGTTTCTCTGGGTTCAGGTTGGACCGAAGGGTCTAGAATTTGCACGTTACTCGCTAGATTACCACACAATCAGAAATTACTTGCACGTAGTCCGCAACTGGGGAAAAGAAAGGTTTGTAGAAATTTATATTTGTTCCAATACGAGGAATTACACTATTTTTTCTCTCTCACTACTGTGTTTTGTGTGAAATTGCAGAGCTGACAGACATATGCCTGAATATGCAAAGAAAATTGTCAGCATGTACAACCAGAGTGGAGAAATTGATCAAATGCTTTCCAAAAAGTGAATAATTTGATGGCGGAGCTTTGGTGTTTGCAACTCAAGCGTTGGTGGACAAAGTTATTCGGTACTTATGCTGGTGGGAGATGCCAGTGAAAGTAGTCGAGGTGAGGTGCGTGCAAGCTGACTCATACACGATGGTTATCAAAATAACTTTGGTGATTGCAACTCCTCATGTACGTATGTAGTGTCAAATTAAACATGCCTCTAAATCAACTCTTTTTGATAGAACAAATGTAATTCCTTTTTTTTTTATATAATAATTAACTATTGGTATAAGCAATTCTTCATGTATGCGATTTAGTTTCAAATGCTTGAGGATAATGCTTTTGATAGTGAATCTATGATTCACAGTTGATTTTAGCTTGGCTTAAAATATCTTCCTATTCGTCTTCTGGTTTAAACTGAATGCAATAAGTAGCTTATCAAGAGTCATTTCGACCTATCTCCAGTATGAAGTCTGACAGATGATTTATAGTTTTCGAAAATAAAACTTTCATCTTTTATATCCATGTTCAAAGTACAATGATATGGAAATTCATTTTTCAAATTTCTTTTTGAAATGGTTAAAAGTATTAGCCTAAGATTATGAAAGCCGACTGGTGGAGTATGATTTCACTAAGGGAAGTTAGTATAAAACTATAAATACACAAAGAAGTAAAGGAGATTCAACATATAGTATATATAAATTTTCTTATCTATCTATACAATGTTAGTCTTCAACAAATTGACACCCCTTGGACAAGGATGCTCCACCACTATTATCTCATGTTTTATATGGGACACCTATATAAGCTTCATATATTTTAAATTCACCAATCACAGGATACACACTCTTCTAGTAGGACATGCAACAGTAAGATACAAAGATATAGTGCCCACCATCCAACTCAAGTTAACACTTGCAAATTGACTGCTTATCAGGGCATGAAGGAATGGGCTTTCTCATGGAACTTTGAGGATATAGTTAGTGACCCAGACCATGTGTATTTCTCTCTTGGTAAAAGTGATGTCTAATAATAGGTTTACAAGCTGAGGCGGAACTAGAATTTTGAGTTTACGAGTTTTGAATTCTAGAAAATGTAGCTTAATGATTTATGGATATATTATTTATACATATTAAATAAATTTTAACCTCCATGAGATAAGGGTAAGGTGTGCATATACTCAACCCTCCGCAGACCCTGCTGGTGGGATTACACTGGTATCTTGTCGTAGTAAATACATTTTAAACACAAATACAGCTATTGAGTTGTGTCTGTT
>JAJONZ010022238.1:0-27503 GCA_029582445.1 Solanum paucissectum
ATAATTTTTTTTTTTTTTTTTTGTTTTAAAGCTTTGAACAAGATTTCTATTATAATATGGGTAAATATGGTTGCCCATATTATCCATTGGATAACTCATTTTTATCAATTTAAAATGTGAGTCGAGTCGAGTAACTTACCCATTTTTATTTAACTCATTTTTTGATCGACTCATATTCGGCTCGACTCGCTCGTTTGCCACTCCTAGCTGGGTATATGAATCTAAAGAGAATTGGAGAAAAAGAATCAAATTTAGGCGATTTGGGGTTAGAAAATGAAAAAGGAACAAGTCGGTAGAATCATGGTACCAGGTCCGCGTCGCGGACCTGTTCCTTCTGAATTGACAATTTTTCTTCGCATCGCGGAGCGGTCACGGACCGTTCTGCCTCAAAATTTATTTCACGATCAAATAAGTAAATGCATCTCCGCGTCGCGTACTTGCTTCCAGACAGTGATTTCTTGATCTTTTCTTGTGTTTAACTACCTAAAAACACTCCTAAACATCATGAGATATTTCCTATCACAAATGTCAATCGTTGAATCCATAATTCAATTCAAGGATCAGTTAAGAGTCAAGTCAAGAGAAGTTAAGAGCCAAGTCAAGAGAAGTTCATAGAGTCTTTTACAAATGATTTAACTTTGTTTTAAGACTTGAGTTTTGAGTTGAGTAAAAAGTAAAGTTGAAGTTCATTTCTTCAAAGTATATGGGGACTATGTATTCCCAAAGAGTTAAAATATTTTCACATTTAAACAAGAAAAGGAAACCTTGATTTCCATAGAGCCTTTGAGCTAGTTTTCAGAAAAGAGTAAGTGCTTTCACAATTAAGCAAGAGAGGAAACTTTATTTTCCAAGATAGCCTTTGAGCTAAGTTTTTGAGCAATTATCTCAAATCACAGAAAGAAGTATGTTTTTAAACATAAGAGCTAGTATCATATTTTGGGAGTAGTATTGAGCACCAATATGGGGGAGAGTTCAGACAACTCCCAGCCCCCATAAACCATGTAGCCATCATGGGTAGAAAAAAGGTCATACTTTTTAGATGATTCCTTAGTGCTTTTTAGCATAGACTAGTGGATCCACTTAGTAGTTCAGGTTTTATACCCTCGGCAAGGTATAGGACGGCCCTGGCAGAGTGAGGCAAAATATTGTATCATCACAATAACTCTTACGTGATGGTTGTCGGTTAGAGAAACTCCCACAGAAGTAATTGTATTCTTATATACACAATTTATTTGTATTTTTAGATACATTTAAGAGTTATAGTGTATCTTTTCATACACATAGAGTATTATTGTATTTCCAAATACACAAAGTTGACATACATGTTTTAAACATCTTTTCTTTATATTGCACTTGTTTTATACTGCTTTATATTGAAATGAGTTCAGTTAAGTTGAGTTGAGTTGAGCCATGTAAGTTCTTCAGTTCCTTTCAAGCTTATGTATTGTTTTAGAATTCCCCTCGCATACTCATACATTCAATGAACTGATGTCATTTGTCCTGGATCTTTTTATGATGCAGACACAGGAAACCAGGATCATCATCCAGCGGCTCGTTGATCCAGTTGAGCATTCAGAGTCACTTGGTGAGCCTCCTTGCTTTCCGAAGGGCTCTTTTGTTATCATTTTCTTTTTAGTATTTCATTTGCTAGGATGATCGAGGGTCTTTTCCCGACATCCATCTCAGTTATTTTAGAGGCTTCATAGACAGTCAGATGTTAGTTCTTTAGTCTTTTCATTTTCATTCTATTATGTTGAGACTTGAGTTTGCCTTATTGACCAGTTGAATGTTCCTTTACAACATTCTAGTTTATTACATAGATTTATCTTTGTTGAGTACAAGTCTTCCGTTGATTAAGTAAGCCAGGCCAAGGGCTCGCTTGAGGCCAGCAATGGTTCTCGAGTTCCAGTCCCGCCCAGGGTGTAGGCTTGGGGCGTGACAAACTTGGTATCAGAGCACAGAGTTCAAGAGTCCTAAGGAGTGTATGAAGCCGTTTCTGTAGAGTCCTAGTTACGGTGTGAAGCGCGCCACATCTATAATTAGGAAGCTACAACACTTAGGAAACTTTCTCACTTCTTTCATACTCATTTCGTGCGTTAGAGTTTGATCTCTAAAAATTTCTTCTAACTCATGCTTGTGCGTGTCTTTCTGATCATGCCTCCATGAAGAGTTGTCCTAGGTCGTCTGGCTAGAAGGGATGTTGAACCACAGGAACAAGGGGTACCTAATGCACCACACGTGCAGCCCCAAGGAGAGGTCACCAATGTTGAGTTCCGTGAGGCCATCCGGATGTTGAGCCAAGTTGTGACCAATTAAGCTGGGCAACAGAGGGGAAATCGACAGGAAGTGGAAGATACTACGAGGATCTGTGAGTTCCTAAGGATAAATCCTCCAAAATTTGCAGGCTTTAGTGTTACTGATGATTCTGAGAATTTTGTTGAGGAGCTCAGAAAGTTTTTGAAATCATGCATGTTGTTGATATTGAGAGGGTGGATCTAGTTGCATACTAAATGAATGTTGTCTCTAGGATTTGGTTCGATCAATATAAGAAGAACCGAGCTGAGGATGCATCACCTGCGAGTTGGGCTTGTTTTGAGGAGGCCTTCTTGAGGCGTTTCTTTCCCCAAGAACTGAAAGAGTCTAAGGTACGAGAGTTCCTCACACTTAAGCAGGATTCTTTGAGCGTTCATGAGTATAGTCTGAGGTTCACATAACTTTCCGGTATGCTACGGAAATAGTTGTTGACATGAGGAGCAGAATGAGTTTATTTGTTGTTGGGCTATCTCGTCTGTCGAGTAAGGAAGGTAAGGCTGCAATGCTAATAGGTGACATGGATATAACAAGGTTGATGGTCTATGTGCAGCAGGTTGAGGAAGAGAAGCTGAGGGATATATGAGTTCAAGAATAAGAGAGCTATGACAGGGAATGAGTCTGGGCAGCAGAAGAGTAATGCCAAGCGGTCATCCTTCCAACAGAAACAGAAGAGACATGCTCCATCATCTGCTAGTGCACCTGCACCAACGAACAAAAGTGAGTACAATAGTCAGAATTTCAGAGCTAAACATGCCTATTCTCAAGGTAGTATGGCGCAAAGGGGTAGTAAGCCTCCCGCCTGTGCTAAGTGTGGTAGGGATCACTCAAGTACTTGTCGTGAGGGCTTCAGTGGTTGTATCAAGTGTGGCCAGAATGGTCATTTCATGCGAGAATGTCCAAAGAATAAGCAGGGTAACGGTAATGATGGCAATAGAGCCCAATCTTCTTCAGTTGCTCCACCAGACAGAGCTGCACCTAAAGGGGCTGCTTCAGGTACTAACGGAGGAACAAACCGCCTATATGTTATCACAAGTTGCCAAGAGCAAGAGGATTCGCCAGATGTTGTTACTGGTATGATCCAAGTCTTTAACTCTAATGTTTATGGTTTGCTAGACCCAGGAGTGAGTTTATCCTTTGTCACTCCGTATGTTGCGCTGAATTTTGATGTTATTCCTAAGCAACTTAGTGAACCCTTCGGTGTTTCTACACCTGTTGGCGAGTCTATTCTAGCAGAGAGAGTCTATCGTGATTGTCCCATTTCCGTCAATCACAAGAGCACCATGGTTGATTTAGTTGAGTTAGACATGGTAGCTTTTGATGTAATTCTTGGTATGGACTGACTTCATGCCTGTTATGCCTCAGTTGATTGTAGAACACGAGTTGTCAAGTTCCAGTTTCCAAATTGGCCAATCTTAGAGTGGAAAAGTAGTTCAGCAGTGCCTAAGGGTCGTTTCATTTCGTACCTTAAGGCAAGGAAGTTAGTTTCTAAGGGGTGTGTCTATAACTTGGTCCGAGTTAATGACTTTAGTGTTGAGATGCCTCATATTCAATTAGTTTCAGTTGTAAAAGAGTTTCTAGAAGCCTTTCCAAATGATCTTCCCGGAGTCCCTCCTGAGAAAGAAATAGACTTCAGTATAGACATTCTTCCAGATACCTATATATATTCCGCCATATAGAATGGAACCAACATAGTTAAAAGAGCTTAAAGAATAGTTGAAAGACCTCCTTGATAAGGGCTTTATTCGACCAAGTGTCTCACCTTAGGGAGCTCCAGTCTTGTTTGTGAAGAAGAAGGATGGTTCCCTTAGGATGTGTATTGATTACCATCAAGAATAAGTATCTTTTCAACCAACTTCAGGGTGCAACCTGTTTCTCTAAGATAGACCTCAGATCTGGCTACCATCAGTTAAGAGTAAGGGAATGTAATATTCCAAAGACAGCTTTCAGAACCCATTATGGTCATTATGAGTTTCTGGTCATGTCCGTTGGTTTGACCAATGCTCCTGCAGTATTGATGGACCTTATGAATAGAGTTTTCAAACCTTATTTAGATATGTTTATTATCGTCTTCATTAATGACATACCAATCTATTCAAGGATTGAAGAAGATCATGCTAGTCATCTTAGAATAGTTCTTCAGACTCTAAAATATAGAGAGTTGTAAGACAAGTTCTCTAAGTGTGAGTTTTGGCTTGAGTCTGTGGAATTCTTAGGCCACATTGTGTCTGAAGAGACAATTAAAGTTGATACTCAGAAAATTGAGGCAGTGCAGAATTGGTCTAGACCCACATCTCCAACTGATATTAGGAGTTTTTTGGGTTTGGCTAGCTATTATAGAAGGTTCGTAGAGGGGTTCTCATCTATTTCGTCTCCTTTGACCAAGTTGACTAAGAAAACAGTGAAGTTTCAATGGTCTGAAGCTTATGAGAAAAACTTTCAGAAATTGAAAAAGAGGTTGACTACTGCCCCAGTTTTGACCTTACCAAAAGGTACACAAGGCTTTGTTGTCTATTGTGATTCGCCTATAGTTGGTTGGGTTGTGTATTAATGTAGAATGGCAAAGTTAGAGCTTATGCCTCCGGACAATTGAAAGTTAATGAGAGAAACTACCCAATCTACGATCTAGAGTTGGCTGCCATAGTTTTTGCTTTAAAAATATAGCGCCATTATCTTTATGGTGTTCATGTGGATGTGTTCACCGATCACAAGAGTCTTCAGTATGTGTTTACACAGAAAGAGCTTAACCTCAGACAAATGAGGTGGTTAGAATTACTCAAGGATTATGACATGAGTATTCTTTACCACCCAGGTAAGGCTAATGTTGTTGCTGATGCCTTGAGCAGGTTGTCCATGGGTAGTACAACCCACTTTGAGGAAGATAAGAAAGAACTAGCAAAGGATGTGCACAGACTTGCACGCTTAGGAGTCCGACTGATGGATTCCATAGAAAAAAGAGTAGTGGTGATGAATGGGGCTGAATCATCATTAGTGTCAGAAGTAAAAGAGAAGCAGGATCAAGACCCAATTTTTCTTGAATTGAAGGCAAATGTTCATAAGCAAAAAGTAATGGCTTTTAAACAAGGGGGAGATGGTGTATTGAGGTATCAAGGTAGATTGTGTGTACCAAGGGTGGATGAACTCCAAGAGAGTATCATGGAGGAAGCTCAGAGCTCCAGATATTCCATCCATCCGGGTTCCACAAAGATGTATCGCGATTTGAGAGAAGTTTATTGGTGGAGTAGTATGAAGAAAGCCATTGCAGAATTTGTGGCCAAGTGTCCGAATTGCCAACAAGTTATAGAGCACCAAAGGCCAGGCGGTATGGATCAGAATATAGAACTTCCAGAATGGAAGTGGGAGATGATTAATATGGATTTCATCACAATCTTACCAAGGTCTCGCAGGCAACATGATTCTATTTGGGTGATTGTTGATAGAATGACAAAATCATCCCACTTTTTGCCGGTAAAGAATACCCATTCAGCAGAAGATTATGCTAAGTTTTATATTCAAGAGGTGGGAAGACTTCATGGGGTTCTGGTCTCCATTATTTTAGACAGAGGTGCGCAATTTACTGCACAATTTTGGAATTCATTCCAAAAAGGCTTGGGTTCAAAGGTGAACTTAAGTACTGCCTTTCATCCTCAGACAGATGGGCAAGCAGAGTGCACTATTCAGACCTTAGAGGATATGTTGAGGGCTTGTGTGATTGATTTCAAGGGTAATTAGGATGATCACCTACCTCTCATCGAGTTTGCTTATAACAATAGTTACCACTCTAACATCCAGATGGCTCCTTATGAAGCTCTTTATGGGAGAAGATGCAGATCTTCTATTGGATGGTTTAAAGTTGGTGAAACAGGGTTGATAGGACCAGATTTAGTTCATCAAGCTATGAAGAAGGTGAAAGTGATTCAAGAGAGGTTGAAAACGGCGCAGAGTCGTCAGAAATCCTACACTGATGTTAGGAGAAGGGAGTTCGAGTTTGAAGTAGGTGATTGGGTATACTTTAAAGTATCACCCATGAAAGGTGTTATGAGAATTGGTAAGAAGAGGAAGCTTAGTCCCCGGTATATTGGCCCTTACAGAATATCCAAGAGGGTTGGTAATGTAGCTTATGAGTTGGAGCTACCACAAGAGTTAGTCGCGGTCCATGCGGTATTTCACATCTCCATGTTGAAGAAGTGCATGGGCGATTCTTCATTGATCATAACAACTGAAGATATTGGGATCAAAGATAGCTTATCTTATGAAGAGATTCCGGTCCAAATTTTAGATCGTCAAGTTCGCAAGTTGAGAACAAAGGAGGTAGCATCAGTCAAAGTTCTTTGGAGGAATCAGTTTATTGAGGAATCCACTTGGAAAGCTGAGGAGGATATGAAGAAGAGATATCCACATCTCTTCGAATCCAGAGAAGTTCCAAATTAAGGTACTAATCCTTTTTCTTGGCATTTTATTTATAAGTTGGCATGTTGTAATTGCATTGTGCTTGTTGGGTGTTTGAATTGTATGTTTGATGTGACGCCCTTAACCTACTAAGAGTAAGCTCATTCGAGGACGAATGTTCCCAAGGGAGAGATATTGTAACACCCCATAACTAGAAAGAACTAGAAATAAGTTAAAAATTGGAAATAGTCATTTTTGGAAAGAATATAAAAATCTGGAAAATTTGTTAAGTATGTTAAGTTAGGTTTTTGGTCAACTTCAAACGACCATAACTCCTAGCTCAGGATGATTTAGGTGTGTTTCCAGATATCTTAGGAAATATCTTAGAATAATCTTTCCAACGCTGCTGAGTTTGTGCGATTCGGAGTTCGTATGAGTGAGATATGCCCATTTGAAGTTGGGATGTTTAAATAAGGAAAGTCTAACCCGGATTTTAGAAGGGAATTATGGCCTTTTCCATATCCCGTGACTTAATTTCATTTTTTGGTAATTAATTGGGGTCTAAACTGATAGGATTCAGCTTACGATTTTACAATATTGAGTTATGGTTTTAGAAAAGAGAAAAGAAGAAGAGAAAGGAGGAGAAGTAGCAAGAATCGTCAAGTTCTTCAAGAATTGCTTGTGGATTTCATCAAAGGAGTGATCCCTACGAGGTATGTGAGTTCACACAACATTGGGTTCGTTCACACAGGCGCCAAAAATGTTTAATTCATCATGAATTCGTCCTAAAAGTTGAAAGTTTGAATGTTCTTGATGTGTGTTCTAGAATTTACTTTCGTTCTTAAATTTGGGATGAGATTGGGGAGTTCTTGAGAGTTTAAGGTCGATTTTAGAGTTGTGTTTGATTAGATTCTTGTGTTCATAAGTTGGGTATCTGAATCTAAAGAGAATTGGAGAAAAAGAATTGAATTTAGGCGATTTGGGGTTAGAAAATGAAGAAGGAACAAGTCGGCAGAATCTGGGTACCAGGTCCGCGTCGCGGACATGTTCCTCTGAATTGACAATTTTTCTTCGCATCGCGGAGTGGTCACGGACCGTTCTGCCTCAAAATTTATTTCGTGACCAAATAATTAATTGCGTCTCCGCGTCGCGGATGATGTTTGCGTAATCAAGACACAACTTCCAATGCAAGTGTCTACGATCGTACAATAGTAAAGTAACCCAACCAAGGATTGGGGTCGAGTCCCATGGGAGTGGTTTTGAGAATAATAGAAAAATAAAATTTATATTCTAATTAGTCAAAGCTAAAAACATTGTCGAATACAAACATGCTAAATCTAAGGGGTGACACAAAAGTGTCAATTACCAATGGGGGTTTGTAACAAGTAAGCAAAAATCAGTGAAACTATAAAGAGTACTAATCAAGGAAGTGAGATTCTTGGGATGTGATAGGAATACGGGATAGACTAAACTATTGGGTACATGCTTTTGATAATAAACCCGTTGAATATTTGTGACTAGGCTGTCACTCCCCGAGACGCGGACACGGGACCTAGGACCATGAGTGATCCCAAGCTAACCCTGCTGGCATGATCATGCGCATACTATGATTAACATGAATAAAAATAACTGATGCGGAAACTAAAATCATATATAAAGAAAAGATGGGGAATACCCATATACTATAATTGAGAGAGTTTAATACAAAAGATATTAACTCATACTAGGCTTAAATTAACTATGTATGAAAGTAAGCCTCTAAATTGACTAGAAATGTAGGGACATGCCCCAACTAGATCTAGCAAAACTAAAACTAAAAACTGAAAGCAGTAAGGATATCATGTCTCTGGTCCTCGGAGGATGAGGACTCACCACTACTAATCTGATGAACTGAAGACTGGAAGTCGATCTAAGCGTGATCTGGATGCTGAGAACCTGAACCTACATCACGAGAAGATGTAGCGCACGTATGCGTCAGTACTTGAAAGGTACTGAGCATGCATGATAGAGTAAAGCTGAAATAACATATAACTGAACAAAGAAATAAAGCAATGAAATAATATGCATAAGATGAGATACTGAATCTGAACTAACTGAATGCAATGACCAATTTAAAACATGCTGACTGAATACTGAATGAACTGTAAATGTGGTCAATGCAATAGAGTCTGACTGAACTGTGGGAGCTACTAATAACCGACAATAAAGCCACATTAGCTAAATGTGGAGTCCGATGTATGCACCCCATTGAGAGGACCCAATATACCCGACCAAAGGTATAGAGGCATGCTGGTGTGATCACTAAATGATGCCCATGGAGGGGACTTACACCTACGTGGCTCGTAGTTCTGAGACTATATGGGTATGCTGAACCCTAGTCCAACTCAGTATTATGCTACTCCCAATAGATTAAGTGATTAACATATTATGACTGAATTTCTGTAATACTGGATAGCTCAAACTGGACATGCAAAACTGAGAATACAACAATTAATCTGATAATGATGCATTCATAAACTGCGGCTCGTTGATCCAGTTAAGCATTCAGAGTCAGTTGGTGAGCCTCATTGCTTTCCATAGGGCTTCTTTGTTATCATTTACGTTTTAGTATTTTATTTGTTAGGATGATCGGGGGTCTTATCCCGACATCTATCTCAGTAGTTTTAGAGGCTTCATAGACAGTCAAATGTTAGTTCTTTAGTCTTTTCATTTTCATTCTATTATGTTGAGACTTGAGTATGCCTTATTGGCCAGTTGAATGTTCCTTTACAACATTCTAGTTTATTACATAGATTTATCTTTGTTGAGTATTAGTCTTCCGCACATTAAGTAAGTCAAGTCAAGGGTTCGCTTGGGGCCAGCAATGGTTCTCGAGTGCCAGTTCCTCCCAGGGTGTAGGCTCGAGGCGTGACACTCATAACCTGGGAGGGGCAGTTAATGGTCTTGGAGGAAAATCAGGCTAAAGGTGTCTCAGAAGTTGAATATCCCAATGAGGAAATGAATTGGCTACCACTGGAAGCAGACTTGTCCCCAAAGTTACTGAAAAGCTTAAGAAAAAGGAAGAAGCAAGAAAGTAGAGTGGAGAATCAATGTGTCAGGGTGCAACCAAAGAGAAATAAATAAAAAATTAAGCTATGAAAGCTCTAATTTGGAACATTAGATCAGTGAAATCCCAACAAGCTTTCCATAGAGTGCAAATGTTGCATAACTTTCATAAAAAAAAATTCATTGTTTTATTGGAACCTTTTCAACATACCAGACACATTAACAAATATTGTAGAAGACTGAAGATGCAGGTGGTGAAGGCAAACTGTAATGGCAAAATATGGTGCTTTGTCAATTCAGAGTTTCATATTATCGTGGTCAAGGATATTGAGCAACAATTGACACTATGCTTAAAACATCACCAACAAAGTCAAAAATTTCTTGTTACACTGCTAAATATTTTGCTGAGGATAGACTAATGCTTTGGGAAGACATATATCATCTATCAGCAGATATGGACAACCCTTGGTTAATAGGTGGGGATTTCAATGTGGTCTTGAATGAAGAAGAAAAAATTGGTGGATTACCAGTCCAAGATGTTGATCATGAAGATTTTGATATTTGTATCCATAGTTGTGAACCAGTAGAAATTCAATTCATAGGAAGTCCATTCACCTGGTGGAATAGAAGAATCGAAAATGATTGCATTTTTGAGAGATTAGATAGAATCTTATCTAATCAACTGATGCATAATCGGTTTACTCATATGGAGGTTGAACATCTTGCTAGAACAGGATCTGATTATGCTCCTATGTTGCTACACATAGAAGAGGGGGTGATTAGACATAGGAAATCTTTTAGGTTTCTGAACTTCTGGACTGAAAATGCTGCTTTTATTGAAGTTGTGAGACAAAATTGGGTGGCTAATGAAAATATGAATCCTTTTCTATTGTTCAAGGAAAATATCAGAAGGATTAAAACTGCCTAGAGTAAGTGGAGTAAAGAGACATATGGTGATATCTTTAAGCAATTAGTGATTAGAGAAGATATTGTTAAAGTGAAAGAGTAATTGTTTGAGGAGGTTCCTAATGCTGAAAACAGAGAAGTACTCCAGAAGGTTCAAGAAGAACACAAGAAATACTTGCACTTTGAAGAAACCTTTTGGAAACAGAAGGCTGGATTAGACTGGTTTGAGAAAGGGGACAGAAATACAAGATTTTTTCATAGCATTGTGAAAGGTAGAAGAAAGAAACCTCAACTTAATAGAATTCAAGATAGTTAGGGTGTGTGGTTGGTGGAAGAAAATGAATAAGCAGTAGAGGCAGTAAAGTTCTATGCAAATCAATTTCTTCAAGAAAGAGATGCTACATCCTTTTCACTATTAAACATGCCGTGTGGAAAGCTGAAATTAAAATGTTACCAAAAAAAGAAAGAGGTCGTTCTTTTTTAAACTGACCAAAAAGGAAATGAGGTCATTCTTTTTTAAATGGAGGGAGTATTCTATTTTAATAAATATCACATGGCTTCTTTCATTTCACCAGATGGGTGAAACAAGGGGACCCTCTATCCCCTGCACTATTTATACTGTCAGTTGAAGTTTTATCAAGGGCCCTAAATGCTTTATTTGAGGATAACCAATTTCAGGGCTATGGAATGCCAAAATGGAGTGCTAATATAAATCATCTGGCCTATGCAAATGATACTATTACATTTGCATCAGTCCACAAATATTCTTTGAAGAAGATTATGACAGTGTTGAAGAAATATGAGACTCAATCAGGCCAAAAGATTAATAGAGACAAAAGTGCTTTTTATATTTCACCAAAATGTAGTTGTTGTTTATAGAACTCTGGTGGAAGAGTATACAAGTTTTTATAGAGGTCAGATCCCTTTTAAATACCTAGGATGTTCTATCACTCATGCTAGGAAAAGAAAGGAGCATACTTTTGATCTTATTAAAAGAGTTAGAGCAAAGTTACAGGCTTGGAAAGGAAATTTGTTATCTTATGGAGGTAAATAAGTTTTGCTTGGAAGTGTACTGCAGTCTGCAAAGTGTTCCTATCCATGTACTTTCTGCTATTGTTCCTCCGGTGTGTGTATTAAAAGAAAACCATAACATCTTTGCCAATTTGTTTTGGAGTAACAAAGTCACTGGTAAGAGAAAACACTGGGCTACCTGGAACAATTTTTGTTTACCTAAACAGGAAGGAGGTTTAGGTTTTAGATCTATGTTTGACATGTCTCAAGCTTTATATGCTAAGCTTTGGTGGAGATTTAGAACTCAAAATTCTCTATGGTCAATTTTCATGTGGAATAAATATTGTAAGAAGAAAATACCAAGTTTAGTATAATGGAAAGGTGGATCACAACTATGGAAGAATATGTTGATGAATAGGGATATTATTGAACAACATATATGGTGGGAGCCTAGAGGTGGTACTTCTTCTATTTGGTTTGATAAAAGGACAATATTGGGTCCTCTTTTTACACAAGCTACAGAATCGCAAACTTTCCATAACATGAATGATATTGAGATCTTCATGAATGATAGTGGATGGGATTATGATGAGATGCAAATGCAAATACCTGCTCATGTAGTGGAACATGTCAAACAAAATATAGAGTATGTGAGACATGATAATGTTTCTGATAGGCCCTGGTGGAATAAAACTTGTTCAGGTAAATTCACAGTTAAGAGTGCATGAGAGCTACTTAGAAGGAGAAAAGAGGAGACTGATTTCTCCAAGTAGCTATGGGTACAAGGTATTCCTTTCAAAATTTCATTCTTGGGTTGGAAGGTGTGGACAAATAAAATTCCAGTTGCCACTCTAATGGCATAATGGAATTCAAATACCTCACCAATGTGTGGTTGTTGTGAGGTTCCAATAAGGGAGACAATAGAACACTTATTTTTAAAAAGGGAAACTGCTAGCACTGTGTGGGCTTATTTCTCTAATGCAGCTGGTTTATTGGGACCATGAATTCAAGTGAAATAAGTGATAAGGAAATGGTGGGACACAAATGGTAATCCTAGACAAAAGATGGTCTATCAAGCAATTCCTAATGTGATCTTATGGTTTCTATGGAGGAGAAACACAATGTTACATGGAGGATACTCTATCAACAAGGTAATTTGGGATATTAGTAATAATATCAAAAATTTCATTGAGATGAAATTCAAGTACACAATCATTCGTAATACTTGGCCCCAAATGGTAGCTCTATTGGAAGTATATATGCTTGTATATCAGACACAGGTGGTTAGCTGGTTGCTGCCACTTGTGGGGTGGTGGAAATGCAATCCAGATGGGGCATCTAGAGGTAATGCCGGCCCAAGTGTAGCTGCATTTTGTATAAGAAACTCAATAGGTGACTTAGTAGATGCTAAAGGGGTGAAGATTCAAGATTCTACTAGCATTGTGCTGAAGCCATTGTTATGAGGGAAGGTCTATAATATTGTTGGGAACATGGTTTGGTACAAGTTTTATTAGAGTCTGATTCTTATGCTCTGGTGAAAATGCTTAATGGAGAATGGGATGTTCCATGGAGTGTGACTTTGGAAGTCAACTCTATTAATAGACCGAGGGACTTGATGACAGTAAGAGTACAACACTCCTTAAGGGAGGGAAATACTCTTGCTGATTTTTTTGCTAACTTAGTTTTTCATTTTGCAGGTACATTTGAGTTTAATCAATTTCTGGAAGTTCCTAGAGCAGGGAAAGTTATAATAAATGCAGACAAGTATGGTTTTCCTCATCTGAGAACAAGACAGACTAATCAACCTATGTCTAACAATACATAGATTTCCTAAATAATTGATAAAATATTCCTAATCTAAGAAGGGATATATACCACTTCAGTCTGAATTAGATTCGTTTGGTACATATCTTGCACCTTGAGCCTAAGGTTTGATATATTCTAAACCTCTTGACCATTGAGAGATTTCTTCTAAATATATTGAATACAAGCATGATTTATTTACAAAAGAAGAGGACCACAAATTTTTCAATATGAATAAGCATTAAGCTAAAATCTGCTCGTCTGTTATTTATTTATTTATTTTGAAGAGAATCAAGATTCAACAAGTTCATAAGAATAAGATTCCTTGAAGATTTGACTATTTCTGCTTATTTAAGAAACGGTCACTAAGGACGCAATCACCCAAAACCTTCACATATTTTGTTCATGAATACACATTAAATTTTGGCCATAATTAATCAAGGACTATCCCATCACCTCTTCTAAACAGGACCAAATTTAAACTATTTTCTACTTCCACATGATGCAATAAACTAAGTTTCTAGTAAGTATTCTATACTTATGTTCTTATAATTCAAGTTCATTACTTACAATCCTTTTTATTGTATCAGAGCCATGTTGGCAGTATACGTACTTAGTATGAGCAATTAAGTATATATACTTTCTATGGCATGGAAAAATAATTTTAATGTAGTATTTTGATAATATTCGTTAAATTGTTAGTATGTATATGTCTATTATAGAATTTATCATGTTCCTATATAGTGTTTCTATACTAGGTGTTGAGGTATTTATTCCTTTCCTAAGTGTGTGAGGTAACCGAATAATACCCGGTGCATACGTTGTCTAGCCCGATTGTAAGGTCGCTGAAGCCAGGTGGGAGTTTAGACCTGTTAATGGTGATCCCGTAGCTAAGATGACTCTAGGAAAGGACAGTTGTAAAACCAATATACCCTCACATAGAAACTCTATTTGGATCTCTGATATATGCTTTAATATTCTGTACATGCTTACATGTTTGTTGATTATTATTGACATACTTATTGGAATAGTTTTTGCACTATAAGTCCATAAGACAGTATTTTCTAAATTGATGGAAAACAATCAACATATTTTAAACAATATTAATTTATCTTCTCAAGCAACTAACATTGCTAAACTCGAAAATGATTTACAAAACTGGAATATACCAGAAGAACCTTTCAAAAAGATTTACTATTTAGGTAATTTCAGTTTAATTACTCGTCATAATATTAAGACCTGCGAGTCCACTATAGCTATTAATAATTCTTTAGAAATTATTCATCTGCTCAAAGATAGTGACTTAAATCGTTATCGAAATGATTTTAATTATTTGCATATTGGTTTGGTGCAAGTGGCTATTAAGCCTCTTTTTCCGAAAAGGCCTTGATATCCCAGTTTGTGTCCTGCTTAGAGATGACCATTTTTTGAATTTTGATGATTCACTGTTAGGAGTTTTGCAGAGTAACCTTGTTGATGAGACAGTTTACTTCAATTGTTATCATAACTTCTCGGTTGACATTAATGATCCTAATGTCATCAATTCTACGACTCTTAATGTCAAAACCAAAAATCTTAACAGTAAGGCCAATACTCGGGAGATAGCTGTTATCTATCGTGTTTATTATAGGCTTATGAAAAGCACTCTTGCTCCAAAAACTCGCGTTAAAAGTCAGAAAGGTGTGACTATGCTTATGGAAGCCAACCATGAACATAGTACCATCTTCGTCCCCCGTCTTCTTAGATGGAACGATATTCTTTCTAGCAATGATTGGCATTTTGAAGCCATAACTCAACATGTTGCGTCTCATTCTGAAAGATCTCAGATTGAAAGAGTCGTTTAATTTCCCGATGGGTCAATAGAACTCAAGTAAAAACGATCTTAAGTAATGCGGAATTATAAAAGAGTTTATACGGAATTATAAAAGAGTTTATACTTACAAAAACCATTTTATTGCATAACTTCAAAAGGGGGGAGAGTAATATTACAAGAGAGGATTTTAGAATATAGGAAATTTTCTGATGCCTCTATCATTCTAAGAATGTCTTCTTAAATAGAAGACGAGAAAAATGCCTTTATCTTTTGGCGTACAAGTGTAAGGCTGAGATATTGCCGACATAAATAATGGGGTAGCTCCTTTTCTTAAAGTTGCTTAGTGGGTGGCTGCTTTTGATAAAGTAGGTCAATGAGTGAAATAGTGGTCTTTTGTCTTCTTTTGATAAAGAGACTTCTTTTCAAAATTCCTTTTAGGAATAGTGAGTTGCCTCTTGGGAAAAGTAATTTTGGTTCTTTGAACCTCTACTTTGCTCAAAGGTCATTCTCCTATTCTTAATAGGACTCATGATAAGCTGTAGCTATCCCCGTGGGGTCTAGCATATCTCCATTATCATTTTCAGAAGTGACTTCTTCTAGGAGAAGTTTGATGTCTTCTTCGCTGGACTGGTCATCATCCATTTCTTCGAGAGCTTTCTTCAATCTCTCTTTTAAAGCATTCTTTGATGGTGATGCTGAGGTTGCTCTGGGCGATACCTTGGCTGGTGGTTTGGATACCATTTTGGGAATCCATCCTCGAACTTTGATCTCTTTGGAGAGATACTTAATTCTATCTGACTCCATCTTTGCAAAGTTCCATGATAATATATAAGAAATTCTTTTCTTGATAAAATATTTACACATTTTAATGTGTTCTGGTAATGTAGAGATTTCTTTCTTGTTTTGAAATTCCTCAAATCTGCTGAGAAATTATTGGGGAAGGATTTCTCTGTTACCTCCAAAATAGTTCCACCATTCGTAGAACCATCTGGGTATGACTGTCTTCGCCATGTTTGGACAATACTTAATGAACCATGTATGACCTGGTCTGATGTATATAAAATTGAACCATGCATTTTTATAATCATGCCAATTATAAGTTTGAGGTTTATGAGACATTGTTAGTGCAATAGGGGTAAGGAGATGATCTGCATACCATTCTGATGGAGACAGAACTCTTTTGATGGTAAATCTAGAATAGCTGATATATTCCGGATTTTTGTCACTCATGGTCTGTTCAATAACAATAGACTCTGTGTCTACTAGAATAGCTTCAAAATACCTTTGTGTTTTTAGTGGATTATCTGTATCCACAAAATTGTTGGTTAGATAGACTGGCTTGATGAGACTGGCAATAAGAGTTCCCTCGTATTGTTTGTCAATAGCCATAATTGGCAAAACTTGCTTCGTCAAGAATTCAAATTCTTCTTTTGTTGGAGGTGTGACATGTTTTTTCCCTGCTGATGGTTTTACTGCTTCTACAAAGGTCTCAGGTACCTTCATTGCATAACTCTCCTTGGTCTGGACCGAAGATGATACTGCTCCTTGATCAATCTTTGACTAATTAGCTTGATAGGAGGTTTTACCTCTAACTTCGGGTAATCAGCTAGAGCAGTGTATCTATTCTGGAATCCTTTGTCGATGATAATATTTATTCTTTGAGGAACAGTTGGTCTGAGATGATATAATCCTGTTGTTGGGATGTCAAATGGTCTCGCCATTTGTTGGTTCTTTTGAGACGACTCAGGTTTCAGGAGCCTCATGTTGGGCCTCATTGTTTCCCTGTAAAAATTCTCTTGTCAAGAAATCTAGGAGGGAATTGTTTTCCCCTTTAATAAAATTGATTTCAAAATCAAAGCAAGATAGTAGAGCTTGCCATCTAGCAAAGATCTGTTTTGAAACAAGATTCTTTACATCTTTTTGTAAGATTTCTTTAGCAGATTTACAATCTACTTTGAGCAAAAAACTTTTATTAATAAGATCGTCTTGAAATTTAGTGATACATAGCACTATATACAAAACTTCTTTTTTAATGGTTAAATAATTTTTTTGCGTAGAATTCCAGATTCCGGAGGTAAAACGAACAAGTTGTTCAATAGATTCAGGGACAATTCTTTGTTTAAGAATCCCTCCATAACCTGCATCAGATGCGTCAGTTTCTACAATCATAAAAACGTTAGGGTTGGGAATACCTAAACAAGGGATATTTTGCACTAAAGCTTTGACACGAATGACAGCTTGAGTTTGTTCAGAACTCCAACGAATGGGGTTCTTCCTGAGCCTTCTATACAAAGGCTCACAAACATGTTTGACTTTAGGAATAAAATTAGCCACATAGTTAAGACTTCCTAAGAATCTCTGGAGTTGGGTTTTATCAATAATTTCGTTGGGAAATTTTAATGAGAACTCAATGGCCCTGCAAATAGGTTTATAAGTTCCCTAAAAGAGATCATGTCCTAGGAACCTGATGGAAGTTTGAAAGAGCACAATCTTCTTGGCGCTAACAACCAAACCATTAACCTTAACAATCTTAAAAAAAATTGAGATGTTTAAAATGAGAATCTATGTCCTCAGAAAAAATCAGCACATCATCTATATAAACAATAAACATATAAGAATAATCATTGAATAAATAATTCATGATGTTTTGGAATTCAGAAGGAGCATTTTTTAGTCCAAATGGCATAACATTCCATTCATATTGTCCAAAAGGGACATTGAACGCAGTTTTATATTTATCTTTTTCAGCAATTTGAATTTGCCAGAAACCTAATTTCATGTCAAACTTGCTATAAATATTAGCTTTGAATTTTTTTTTCAAAAGGTCTCTTTTGTTAGGTATCGGGTACCTGATCCATTTTAAGACAGAATTAAGGGGTTTATAGTTTATAACTAACCTTGGTGCTCCTCTTTCTTTCTGTGCATTTTTGTTAACATAAAAGGCAGAGCAACTCCAAAGAGATTTAGAAACTCCAATGATTTTGTTTTGTAAAGAAATATCAACTTCTTTTTTGCAAAATTTCATCATTTCATGATTCATTTGAATGGGCCTTGCTTTAGTAGTAATGGCCTGTTCATTGAACCCTTCAATGTATGGGAGTTCTATAATGTGTCTTTTTCTTTCCCAAAAAGCATTTGGAAAATTAGAGCATATTTCTTGTTCAAAACGCTTATGAAGATTGGCTATCTTAGTAACCATCTCCGAGGTTTTTAAAATCTGTTCGATTTTCTTAACTTTAATTTCATCCTTTAAAAAGGTGATATGTTGAGAAAGATTATTAATTTGGAAAATAATATTTTTCCTGATAAAATTGCTTTCATCTTGTGAAAGAGTTTTGACAAAAGGAAAATGCAAGTCTTTTCCAAGAATACTGGTATTGATACCATTTAAATCTGTAACATAAGGTTTTATATGAGTGATAAAAGGAATGCCAAGAATGATATCTTCGTTGATATCATCAGTGATCACAAAGTCATTTGTCAAGCAAATACCATTATTGCAAATATGAGCTTTAGAGAGCTTATAATTAATTTTCAAAAGTTCTCCTGTGGCGGAGTATAATTTTGAAGTACTTTTTTGCAAATACTTAGTGGGAACAATACCTTTTACTATGCAGTTACGGTCTGCACCACTGTCAAGCAAAGCAATTTTGTTAATCATAAAATGTTTATTAACAACAATCTTAACAGGGATATGATGACTCTGAGGTCTAATCAAAGAAATTACCGTTACTCCTAGAGCTACAAAAGTGGAACGATGGTTACCGGTATCGGTGACATTTGGTTCAACCAAATAGTCATTGTTGATAGAAACAACCTCATTACCTTGCGAAGATTCATGGTCTAAATCAGGTTCTTGTAAAGTGGCCTTCTTGAGGATCTGGTCTGTAAGGACATCCATTTCAACTTTTCCTAGTCGGGATTTGATATCTTTAATATCTTCTTTGAGACTAGATATTTCATGGCGAAGATCAGAAATGGAAGGCTCAGAATGACTATCAGATCGATTCATGATTTGTTTCATGCTGAATGGTTCAACAACTGAACGGGATTTCGGTTTGTCCGTGTTGATGATGAGATTTTTTATCTCTAGGAGAAAATGATTCCTAGCCTCATCATCAGCTATATGTTGAATAACATCAAAAAGAGCTTCTTTCGAATGATCAGAAATGACTCAACTATTTTGGGGTGTACTATCACAAGTACAAAAAGCTTCAGTACAAGTGCAATTTTTTCCTGATTGGCTGACGTCTGATTCATAATCAAGATCAATGTCTTCATCATCGCTGTATTCATCAGAAGTACCTGAAGATTCAGAAAAAGGTTCATCAAGAATAGCAAGAAGTTTACCATTGGTTTTTCATCCATGCCAAGAAGGTTGATCTTCTTTTTCTTGGTCTTAGAACGACATTCATTAGCCTTATGACCAGTCTTGCCACATGTCTAACAAACATCTGTTTTGACTTCTCTAGGCCTCTTGGACCTGGATTTCTTTTTCCTAGGCCTGGTAGAATAATATCTTCTTCAAGATTTCTTTTTATGAGACTTTTTTTTTGTCCTTTTTAACTTTATCAGGAGGAGTGATAAAGCCAAATTCACGACAAAAACTTCCAAATTCTTCCCTAGAAGAAGACTGTTCTTTCTTAAGCTGGTGCTTAAGTTTGATGTCAGTGCAGAGTTCAAGCCCTACAATATTGATGAGATGCTTAACAGATCACCATATGTCAAACTGCTATAAGGAATTCGACCGTCGTTGCGATCTTGGATTTTAGTCCTTACCTTGTCAGCAAAGAGATGAGGAAGTCCGCTGATGAAGCGTTCTTTCCAAAAATCCAAATGGAAATCTGGACGAATCATAACTTTGCTAAGGAAAGCATGCTTATAATGGATAAAGCCGTCTAGATTTGGACAACTAAGATTGTTCAAGATTTGAAGGCTCCTATCCTGAAAAAGTTTTGTCTCTCCAATGAAATGCTTGGCAATGTGGTAAAGGAGGGTAGCACAGGCATCTTCCCTAGTAACTTGAGAGGTAGACTGAACACTTCCATCTAATTTTACAACTGTCTCAGTTGCAGTAGCATTGATGATGAGGTGCTTGGTCTCATCATTGCAATAGTTGTCCCACCAATGCTTTAGCATACATGTGAAACCTACAACAATCATACTAGCAGCATCTCTATCTGCAGAACCTCGCATTTTATAAGCGGTGATGGCAACACACATTTCATGGAGTTTATTATATACCTGATGCTCAGCTAGGCCATCAATATTCCATTTAGTGATGCTTCTTCCTTCATGAGATGAAGTAGATAAGAAGGCATTTTCCTCATACCGCAAGTCTGGGAAAGAGGGCCGATTGTGATAGTTTTTCAGATTATGAAAACGATTATTGGATAGCTTTTGAAGAAGGATTTCTTTATCCTAAGTGGTTGAAACAGATTTCTCCTGAAGGGTAGAAACTTTTTTGGGGGTTTTTCCATCTTTTTTGGAAATGTTGAAATTGTTAAGTTGTTCATTGATTCTCTCAATGATGTTTCCTGTAACTTCAAAAGTATCAGATAATTTAGGGAATTTTTCTTTGGAAAATTCTGGGATTTTGAACCCTGGGTAGGTTTCAATATTATGGCTGGATGAAGTAGAAGCCGAGGTTGGTATTTTACTAATGGTAGGTTTGGTATCTTCTATTTGTCTGGAGATGACATGAATAATTTGGTTTGAGTAGTTGTTCTGTTCTACTACTCGGTCAATGTTTGCGGCTGTGAGTAAAGCGCCTATCTTATCACTTTTCTCTTTGAAAGGAGAAGCTTTAATCACTGTACCTGCAACAGGGATGTTAATTCCTTCAAGAGGAGGGGTAATAGATTCAACAATCTTATTGGAAGTAGTGTACCATTTGTTAATGATAACCTGTAATGACTCAATACAATTTTCAATCCTACTAGTCATCTCAAACCATTTGAAGAATTCGATTTCGCAACCGATTCTTCTCATATCAGTAATCCACAAATCACTAAAGGATTCTCTTTGCTAAAGAGTATAAATAGTAACGTACCATTTTCTCTTAGTCTGATTTTCTGGATGTATCCATTGTCCACGTAAAATATCTGGATTTGGTTCAAAGACATTACCTGTTTTAATCATTCCAAGCCAAGAAGGTTTTTCTTATGGTGGTTCCATCTCACTTGCTGAGGGATTTCCAGGAATATCCTGATAGAATACTTTAGGAATAATACCTGAAAAGTCTACACTTGTGATTTTACCTTTACTGTTGTCCGCAACAGAAATAGTTTTATCTTCTTCTTCTTCCTCCAGGGTTTTTGAAGAAGAAGTTTCCCTGGGAATAAATCTTGAAGACGAAGTTGAGGTATTAGACCAGGATGACCTTCGACACGAAGAGGATATCCTAATGGAATTAACAAGAAATTTGAGTTCTACTGACCCAACGGGAAACTGAACGACTTTTTCAATCTGAGATCTTTCATAATGAGACGGAAAAGTACTGGAGAGTATATCTTTCCACTGGAGAAGACGAGGGACAAAGATAGAACTATGTTCATGGTTGGCTTCCATAAGCATAGTCTCACCTTTCAAACTCTCATTACGAGCTTTAGGAGCAAGAGTGATTTTCACAAGCCTGTAATAAACACGATAGATAATACAAATTTCATGAATATTGGCTTTATTGTTCATATTTTTGGTTTTGACGTTAAGAGTCAAAGAATCCATGACATTAGGATCATTAATGTCAATCGAAAAGTTAGGATAACAATTGAAGTAAATTGGCCCATCAGCGAGGTTACTCTGCAAGACTCCTAATAGTGAATCATCAAAATTCAAAAAACGGTCATCTCTAAGGAGGACACAAACATGGATATCAAGGCCTTACGGAAAAGAGGCTTAACAGTCACTTGCACCAAACCAATATGCAAATAATTGAAAATAGTTTTATAACGATTAATATCATTATTTTTAAGTAGATGAATAATTTCTAAAGAATTATTAATAGCTATAGTAGACTCACAAGTCTTAATATTTTGACGAGTAATTAAACTGAAATTACCTAAGTGGTAAATCTTTTTGAAAGGTTCTTCTGGTATATTCCAGTTTTGTAAATCATTTCGAGTTTAGCAATCTTAGTTGCTTGAGAAGATAAATTGATATTGTTTAAAATATGTTGGTTTTTATCCATACAATAATTGAAAATATTGTCTAATGGACTTACAGTACAAAATGTATTTCAAATAAGTATCACAATAATAATCAACATGCCAGCAAGCATATAGTGAATATTAGAACATATATCAAAGATCCAGATAGAGTTTCTAATTGAGGGTCTATTGGTTTTACAACAGTTCCTATCCTAGAGTCATCTTAGTTACATGACCACCATCAACAGGTCTAAACACACTCTTGGCTACTGCGACCTTAACGAATACGGCTGACCAACGCATGCATCAGGTATTATTCGGTTGCCTCATACTCATAGGGAAGAATGAATACCTCAACACCAATTATAGAAATAACATATAGGAAAATGATATTTGTAATAATAAACATATATATACTAGCAGTATGTGTAAAATTATTAAAATACTAACAAAACTGGAATGATAAAACATAACAAAAGGGATCCTCCGGAAGTAAGGAGGCTCACCAAATAACTCTAGAGCTCGACTGGATCAACGAAGCGCTAGTTGATGATCCTGATTACCTGTATTTGCATCATAAAAGATGCAGGACAAATGGCGTAGCACATGGAATGTACGAGCATGCAAGGGAAAATATAAACAAGACATAAGCTTGAACTGGAACTGAAGAAACAACTTACCTCGTCTCAACTCAACTCAGGGATACTCAAACTTACTCAACTCATTTCAATGTAAAGCAGTAGTAAAGATGCATTATAAAGAAAACCTTTTAAAATAGTAAATAGCAACTCAATGTATTAGAAAATACAATATACTCAGTTGTATGCAAGAATACAAAATAAACTTTGTTTGTATATGAAAATACAAAATAAACTCTGCGGGAGATTCTCTAACTGACAACCATCACTATGATATGTGTAATGATACAACGTCTAGCCCACGCTGCCAGAACGGTCCTATACTAAGTGGATCCACTAGTGTATGCTAAAGAGCATTAAGGAATCATCTAAAAAGTATGACCCTTTCTACCCACGTTGGCTACATGGTTTATGAGGACTTTGAGTTATCTCAACTCGTCCCCATATCGGTGTTCAATACTACTCCCAAAATGAAACTAGCTCATATGTTTAAAAACATAACTCTTTCCGTGGTTTGAGATTATTACTCAAAAATCTTTCTCTTAAAAGAGATGGTACTCAAAACTGCTCAAAATTTCTTTTGGAAATCGATGTTTCCTCTCATCTTAAATGTGAAAACATTTACTCTAGGGAATACTTAGTTCCCATATATCATTTTAAAGAAAATGAACTCAACTCTACTCTTTCTCAAACTCAAGTGCTCAAGTCTTAAAACAAGTTTAAAATGATTGTAAGACTTCTCAAAATGACTCTAAAAAAATCTCAAACTTGACTCTTAGCTCTATCTTGAATTTGAATTATGGATTCAAGGGCTATGATTTGTGATATGAAGGATATCATGATGATTAAATAAGTTTTAGATAGTTAATCATGATAAATGGTCGAAAAACACTGTCTGGGGAGCAAATCTGCGACGCGGAGGTGAATTATAATATTTGGTCGCGAAATAATTTTTTAAACATTGTAGTCCATGTTCTCTCTGCGATGCGGAGAGAGAAATTTCTCTCTGGGGGAGCAAGTCCGTGATGCGGACTTGGATGCCAAATCTTCCCGATCTTTTCTTCTTCACCCAAACCCGATTCAACTCATACCCACTGAAATGCTAAGATAAAAACGCTCAAATTCCTATAACCGAGATTTTTTTTAGCAAAACTCACTCAAGAACTATTAATTTACTAAATCCCTTAACAAAATCTTCGCCTCAAGAACGAATAGCAACTCTTCAAGAACCTCATTAAGAACTTAATTTCTCAATCTCTATGGATGAATTCAATAATGTAAAGCATGATTGGCATGTGGGTGAACGAACCCAACACTATGATTACTTACATACCTCAATTTGGTAAAATAAATCCTCGATTCGCACGAACCTTGATCGTTCTTCCTTTTCTCCTCTTTTCCTCTTCTAGAACTCTCTTCTAAAACCCTAAACATAATTTGGATTTGTAAGACTGACCCAAATCAGATTTGACCCCAAAGTAATACTAAAAATCGTTTTAATATGATTGGGTAAGGAAAAGACCAAAATACCCTTCACTAATTTGGGTAACTTTTCTTAACTGGACAAGCAGATTTCAAATGGCCATATCTCCCTCATCCAAACTCTAAAATTAACAAACTCAGTGGCAATGGAAAGAGAATTCAAAGTCCTTTCATTTCATATCTTATGGACCACATAACTCCTCTTGTACTGAAAGTTATGGTCGTTAGAAGTTGACCCAAAACTCATACTTAGCATAACTTGCCAAAATTTTGAATTTGCCTCTTTCCAAATTAGCTCTTTCTATTTTTAGATCGTTCTAACACTAGGTGTTACAGTAGGCCTATATATTTTTAACAAAATAAATGTAACTCTAACACCCCGAGCCTACACCCTGGGCGTGGCCGGCACTCGAGAACCATTGTTGGCCCCAAGCAAATCCTTGGCCTGGCTCAACTCTCAGCAGAAGACTTAATTAACATAGAATATTCTCAAAGATAAACTCATATAATAAACTCAGACTGGACAAAAAGGCAACTCAAGTCTTAGAACAAAACAACTGGAATGAACAAGACTCGTGAACTAATGTCTATCTATCTATGAAGCCTCTAATACTATGAGGGATGTCGGGACAAGACCCCGAATCATCCTAGAAAGACTGCCATAACTCTTGAACTCAGTTGGATCAACGAAGCCCTGGATGCTGATCCTGGTTACCTGTATCTGCATCATAAAAGATGCAGGACAAATGACGTCACTACATGGAATGTACGAGCATGTGAGGGTAATTCTAAACACCTGACATAAGCTTAAACTGGAACTGAAAGAAACACTTACCTCATCTCAACTCAACTGAGGGATACTTAACTTATTTCAATGTAAAACAGTAGTAAAGAATGCAAAATAAAGAAAAGCTTTTAAAATAGTATATGACAACTCAATGTATTTAAAAATACAGTGTACTCAGTTTGTATGCAAGGATAAAATTAAACTTTGTTTGTATATAAAAATACAAAATAACTCTGTGTATATAAGAATACGAAATATCTCTGTGCATATAAGAATACAAAATATCTCTGTGTATATAAGAATATAAAATATCTCTATGTATATAAGAATACAAAATATTTATGTGGGAGTTTCTCTAACCGACACTCATCACTATGAGTTATGTGATGATACAATGTCCAGCCCACGCTGCCAGAACTGTCCTATACTTTACCGGGGTATATAACCTACTACTAAGTGGGTCCACTAGTCTATGCTTAAAAGCATTAAGGAATCATCTAAAAAGTATGACCCTTTTCTACCCACGTTGGCTACATGGTTTATGAAGACTTTGAGTTATCTGAACTCGTCCTCATATCGGTGTTCAATACTACTCCAAATATAACTAGCTCATATGTTTAAAAACATAACTTTTCTCTCGTTTGAAATTATTACTCAAAATCTTTCTCTTAAAAGAGATGGCACTCAAAACTTTCTCAAAAGCTCTCTTGGAAATCGGTGTTTCCTCTCATCTTAAATGTGAAAACATTTACTCTTGGGAATACTAAGTTCCCATATATAATTTTAAAAAAAATTAACTCAACTCTACTCTTTCTCAAACTCAAGTGCTCGAGTCTTAAAACAAGTTTAAAAACAATGTAGAAGGCTTATTAAAATGACTCGGAGGAACTCTCAAGACTTGACTTTTAGCTCTACCTTGAATTTGAATTATGGATTCAAGGTTATGATCTCAATTTATGTGTCACATTCCGGAAAATTTATGACTAAACTAGTAGCTAACCTAAAACGAGTAGACTAAGTTAGAGCTTGACGTTAGAATTAGAGCCTTAAAGATGCCTTAAAATTCATGGTTTGGTGTTAGGAGGTCAAGTCCTAAACCTCAAGGACCAACCTTGGGTCCTTGAGGAAAAGAACGTCCTTAGGGCTTCCAGGCAGTGACCCACGAGTGGTTTCCACGTCACTTGGATCAAGCCACTCCCCGTAGAGGGTAGTGTGGGTGAAGCTTTGTGGAATATGCCTAAGGCAGTAGCCACGGGCAGGACCTACGCCTTGTGGATGGGTCCACCCCATGTGGCCTGCCTCCGTCGGTCGAGGTCCCAAAAACCAACTCCCAGACACGAACCACGGATAACCAGCATGGGTCGTGGTCCCACCCACGGTCTGTGGGTCCCCAAGCGTGGATCACCCCGGATACTGCCTTTTTGGCAGTTGAGTCTAGGGGTTCTTTAGTAATTTCCTAATTAATTAATAATTATGTGGTGTTGTTTTAATATTATTTTAAAGGACTATATAAGTATTTTTCCCACCTAAAATAACCCATCTAAAGTCATATCATAAATTCCCAAAACCAAATCAAAACCTCTCCAAATATTCTCTCTCTAGAAACTCCATTGAAGAAGAAGAACAAGGTCAAGTCTAAGGATCAAGAAGCAACCTTTTCTCTCCAATTTCGTGAAGAATATCTCCCTACATTATGGTGACTTTCATTCATGGTTAACCTTTCACCCATGGAGTCCTTAAATTCTCTATTTCAAAGTAATAAAGTCTCCAAAAACCTAGGGTTTCTATTCTAAGCCATGGATTCTTCTCAAAACATTTTCATTGATTTAGTTAATGTATATTACGATTGAATTTTTGATTATCAAGGCTTTTATGAGAAAAATCCCCCATGAATCCATGTATTCCCCCTAACCCTAGTTTGTGACTTGTAAATTGAGTGAATTGTAGTAATCATGAAGATGTGCTTATAGTAGATTAGTTCATTTAATCATGTATCCATCTATATCTAATGTAGTAATCCTAGATTGGTTGGTTGGATATGATCTATAGCCTTGAAGGAAAAAACATGAGAAATGACTATATGTATGAGATTTGTGTGTATACAATTGGATTGCTTTAAGAGTAAAGTAACTACATTATAATCTAATTGTTGTGTTGGTTGGATGATTATC
>JAJONZ010022239.1:0-24284 GCA_029582445.1 Solanum paucissectum
CTATAGACTAGAAGTTAGGTCAACTTACCAATTCTCCAAGCCATGATCACCATGGATCAATCCTCAACAATTCATAATCAATTGACATAGATAGCAATAGGAATCAACAATGTAATTCAATAACATAAGCATAATCTAAGTACAATTCTATAAGCAAAGGGATCAACCCATAACTTTGCCCATAAATCCATAATTCTCAACTCATCAATACACCAACAATTCAACATGAATAAGTATAGATAATCATTGGAAACATCAATAAAATCTGATCTAAACATAATTTCACCAATGGAGATCATATTCATAAAGACCCACATCATAGGTCAATTTTTGAGAATTTGGGGATCATGGGTTCCTCAAGAATTTCTTTGGAAATTACCTTAAAAACCTTAATTCCACATTAATTCATCAATAGAATGATTTAAAAAATCATTTGACAATGGACCCATAGTTGGATTAAAAATTGGGAATTTTGGTCTTTGAATCACTTTTAAAAATCTTTGATAGAACTCCTTGAATGATAGGTTATTCAAGAATCAAGAGTTACCATACCTTAATTATTGAAGACCCATGAAATTGAAGAATAAATCAGTTGAAATCCCATCTTCTAGCTTGAGTTTCATCAAGCTCTTCAATGGAGTTTTGGGAGAATCTATTTTTGAGAGGGAAGGGTCAATTTGAAGAATGGGGTCTAATTCTAGGTTTTGGGGTTTTAACCAACTTAAATACCCTAAAATAGGTAGAATAACCGTTTATAATAATTCTCCAAAGTACCCCTCACTTAGTTGGACCTTTTAAACAAGTCAAACTTGAGTTTTCTTTTCGTAGATTTTGTTGGGAAACAAGTTCGCGACGCGGAGGTGTTCCCACAAGTTTCTAGAAATTAAATTCCGAGACAGTAGAGTCCGCGACATGTCCGGGACGCTGACCAAACTTTTGTACCTTGGTGGAGCTAGTCCACGACGCAGAATGCTCCCTCCATGAGCAATCTGCAAGCTGCCTTGGCAGCTTGTTTGTCGAAGGGTTGGGGTCCTCCTCGGGGACCCTTAGGGTGTTCCCGGGGAGTCGTACCCGAACGTTTTGACCCTAAAAATATTTATTAAGACACTACGGTCACCTCCACTGATTTTAGACTCCAAACAACACATAAAAACATGGACAACATACTAGAACACACCAACACGCAAAAGACTAGTTTCTGAACGTCTTGGTCGTCCCTTGACGTTTGACTTCCAAACTCTTTAAAACTGACTAAAAAGGTCATTCTTCATTATTTTAAAAATTTATTAATGCATAAAACCCATGTGAGGCTCTACTTTATCCTACTTCATTTTGAGGGTCGTTACTGTTTTCTAAAACCTGCTCTCAACTAAAATTACACACCCTTATTTATATTTTAAAAGAAACATCTTTGTACAGGGATAGTGGACCCCTATCCGGGTTCTAGTAACAATATATCTATTGTTGGTCTACAGTGGTTCTACTGTTGATAGTGCTTCCACTATTTGAGATAAGCTTCATTATGCTTTTCCTTTAAGGCCGAACAGGAAATCCTTTGTTTGTTGTAGCGAATCTCCACATGGCTGAGTGTCTTTTCCTTGTTGAACATCTTCACTCGTTTCACTTCTCATAGAAGTGTCTGATTTTTCATAATGAGTGGTATTAAGGAGGAGATTTCTCCTAACTTCTTCAAGGTAGTCATTTATCATATCTTCTTTGTTTCCATCTTGAATGGAAATCCTTCGTGCCATATGCTTAACGGAGTTATCAGTGATGACTCCTTTGTGAGGGATATCACCATACTCTTGGATTTGTTTAATAATCAAGTCCAATAGTTCTTGACCATATAAGGCCTTAGTCTTGGGATCCTTTTTCATTAATTTGTCCCAAAAATTGTTATAATAGATGCGGTGTAAGCACGGGATTTGTTCTTCAGTATAATCGACTTGTGGGGTCCATTTATGGATCCAAGGAATAGAAAATTCTATGAAGAAATATACTTGCTCAATTTGGTCTATATAACAAATATGATCAGTACAATATATATATTATTAAGGTCAGGTGAGACCTTAAACCATTCTTTGTATAATTTTAAAAATTGATCCGGCAAGATCTTTATCGTTGGTCCGTGGTATGACAACCAGTTCAAGAACCAATTAGAGATCGGTTCAGCAAATATCTTGATAAACCAAGTATGTTTATGCCTCTCATTATTATAATAGAGGACTTTACTGAAGGCGTTAATTTAATCCCAGTAGGTAAACCTAGCGGGTGCCTTATTCAGACTGATCTATCTTTCTTTCATTGAGGAAATACCCCAATCTTCTATTGAAATAATCTGTTTTATAATCATTTTGGAGAAGTTATAAACGTTCTCGCTGGTGTTGTATCCTGAGAAGTGCTGAAACTCAGCGCTACCAGTACTTATCAATATTGTGTAATAATATGAGCGGGTTTTATATGATTCACCCGGAATATATAATCCATTAAGCAGATAACGCTGGAATATCTTCCAGGGTTCGTCCTTTCTCTGAATTTCGGAATTTTCTAATAGAAATATCATTTCCCTTTTGGTTACTTTTTCATATGATTTGATATCATCAATATCATCTTTGGCAATGGAAGCAAAGGTTTCACCTTTTTCCTTTTGTGAGAAATATGCTTGTAGCTCTGCATATAACGGGATACCTTCCGGAATAACTTCCAGATGAACTGACGATGATGTCGCCTTTTGTGTTCCCTTGGAGTGCAAGTTTATCAAACTCATGCCTCCTCTCTTTAATAATGGAGAGTTTGATGAGGATCCATATGAAGATCCTGACGAAGATCCGGGGCCAGATCTTCCCCTTCCTCGCGAGTTATATCCCTTGCCACGACCCTTAGTTACCCAAGGAGGGTCCATCCTACAAACATAGCATTCTGTTTTAATCATCTATAAGATCGTAAAAGCCATAATAGTCTTGATAGTAGTAATTATGATCATCAAAATCGATGACTTCTTCACAATTATAAATAGTGAAGATATCCATCACCATACTATCGATGATTTTCCAGCAAATTAATTCCTTCATATCTCTATTGAGAGGAAGGACCTTTAATATAGTAATTAAGGTTTTATCAGTAAAAAAGGGAGAAAGAGTAAGGGAATCTGTCATGATGATAAATATTCTCTGGATAAGAAATCTAGGAGAGAGTTATCACTTCCCTTTTTATAATGGATTTTAAAATCAACAAGGGCTAATTGTGCTTGCCACCTGGTAAATATTAATTTTGAGGCATCGTGTTTGAAGTCTTTATCAAACATATATTTCACCGATTGCGCATCTGTTTTTATCAAAAACTTTTGATTATATAAATCATCCTGGAATTTTAGAACACATTTAACGATGGTTAACATTTCATGCGGCACCGTAGCATATTTTTTCTGAGCATCGCTCCATTTCCTTGAATGAAATCTAATCAGATATTCTATTTTATCATGAGGATTAATTTGTTTTAATATTCCTCCATAACCAGTATTAGACGCATCTAACTCAACTATCTTCTGCCAAGTAGGGTTAGCAAGAGTTAGACATGGCAAAGATTGAGCACGAAGTTTAATATTATTTACCAAGGTAGTAAGGCTATCAGTCCAAGGCGACTTATGATCCTTCTTTAACCTGTCATATAACGGGGTTAAATCTCGGGATAGATTCATGTAGAAAGGGGAAATATAATTTAAACTTCCCAAATATCTTTGTAATTGTGTCCTATCGGTAATAATATCAGGAAATTTTGACGCAAACTCAATAGATCTCTGAATGGGGGTTACCTTCCCCTGACAAATAAGATGCCCTAGAAATCTGACACTTGTTTGGAATAAACTCATTTTTTGTTTAGAAATTACCAAACCATTTTGTATAACAATTTTCTTGAAAATGTCTAAATGCTTAATATGCATTTCAAGAGTCTTTGAATAAATCAAAATATCATCAATATAAACAATGATGAAGTCTAAATAAGGGTTAAAAACATCATTCATAATTTTCTGGAATTCAGAAGGGGAGTTTTTCAAACCAAATGGCATGACATTCCATTCATATTGTCCATACGGGACATTAAAAGTCGTTCTATAAGAATGCTCTTTAAATATTTGAATTTGCCAATATCCTGACTTTAAATCAAATTTTGAAAATATATTGGCGTCATATAATCTTGACAATAAATCCTTTTTATTTGGAATATGATACCTAATCCACTTTAAATATTTATTCAAAGGTTTGTATTTTATAACTAACCTGGGGACACCACGTTCTTTTTATGCTGCATTATTGACATAAAATGCAGTGCAAGACCAAGGGGATTTAGAAGGTTTAATCAAACCCTTTTGTAATAAATTATCAATTTCCTTTTTGCAGAATTCGACCAATTCGGCGTTCATCTGGCAAGGACGAGATTTGGTACGGATATCATCCTCAGAGAAGTTATATTTATAAGGAAGAGTGACAATATTCTTTTTCTGATTCCAAAAAGCGCTAGGATGATCAGCACAAATATCAATGGCCATTTGTTCGGAAATTAATTTATTTTTTTCCAGTACTTTAGTAGATTTCAAGGTATCAAAGATATTCATACTAAATAATTCAAGTTGTAATGAAGCAACATGCTTTTGTTTCATATTAATCAAAGCATTAATATCATGAGAGATAAGATCAGTGATAAAAGTATAACTAATATCTTTAACTTTATAAGTAGCGGAAAATCCTTTAGCATATATTTTAGTAAGAGGGTAAATAGCATTTATAAAAGGAGGTCCAAGTATAATTGGAGGGTGTAACTGATTTTTCACCAAGAAAAACAAATGCGGGATGCAAATTTTATTTTGACAAATACGCGTATTAGGTAGTTTATACTTTATATCTAAAGCATATCCAGAAGCAGATTTAACCATATGAGTTTTTTTCTCAAAATATTTGGTTGGCACAAGGCCTTCTTGAATACAACTAACATCTGCTCCACTATCAATCATAGCAATATTAGTTAGAGAAAAAGTATTATCAATTAATATGGTGCATTTAACATACCATTTATGAGCAGTAACAATATGCATCATTCCCAAAAACATACCTTGTTTGGGATCAAGATTGAAAGGTTTTGCAAGAGTATTTTCTTCAGCAACAATATTTTTTCCCTTGTTATGAACATTTTCAATTTTAGTAATATGATGATCGCAAATCATTTGATTTTGTTTAAGAGATTTAATCTCTTCTTTCAATTTTTCAATTTCTCATTTCAGGTCATCAAATGAAGCATCTCGCGTAGAAATAGATTGTTTATTAAGCCTATTATTCACTTCAGATAATGAGTAAGGAGCATAATACTCAAATTCAAAATCATTTTTAGGTTTTTCAGCAGGTTTTGAAGAACTAGCATTGTTATTAATAGCTAATTGAATAATTTTTTCACGTAAATTATTATCAGTAACTTCTTTCAGAAGTTCAATCACATTATCAGAAGTAATAGTATGAATGTTTAAGTCTTCAAACTGATATTGTATTATATAAAATCCATCATTTTCGCACGAGCAAATATCACCTCGGCACACGCAACTATTCGTATTTACCTGCTGATTATTATCAGAGGATTTAGGTAAATCAATGTCTTCTTCAGAACCTGATTCGGAATCGTAATTGGACTCGGAACCGGATGTATAAAGGAAACTATATACCTTTTCGTGCAGCTCATCATCTAGCTCTAAGGTTTTCAGCCTTTCAAGCTTATAATTTGGTGCTATATGCCCAAATTTTCCACACTTGTAGCACTTGATCTTAGCGAGTTCCCGCCTAGACCTATTTTTGGTAAATCTATTTGATTTACGATGAGCTCGACGCTCTTCACGTTCTTCTCTAGATCTGCGTCTAGACCTCTTCTTCCTATAAGGTTTATTAGGGTTAGAGTCTCCCTGTTTGGTGGTTTTGCTATTAGCAGAAGTACTGGGTAATCCAAACTGAACACAAAAGTCTCCTAGCTGAGATCTTTCTCTAAGTTTATCCATCTTAAGCTGTCGAGATAGTCTTAATTCATTGAACAAGTTTATACCTTCTTGGGTAAAAACTCCTATCAATTTTCCATACGTATAATTGCCATAAGGGATTTGTCCTTGAGGATCCCTTAGAGTTTTTTTACCTCTGACGGCAAATAAAGGAGGGAGACCATCTATAAACTTAGCCTTCCAATGCTCAAAATTATTTTCGGGTAATTCCATCACCCTACTCATATAAGAATCTTTATACCACCGGAATCCTCCTAAATGCCTACATCGTAGTCCATTTAAAAGAGTACGCACAGTCTCATACTGATTGGTAAATCTACAATTAAAATCCTCTAAAATGGTTAAGACTAAGGTATAAACAACGTCTTCTCTATTAGCAACTAGGGCCATGCCTAGGTTATCAACCCCTGGAGTACTCGAAGTAGCATTAATCACAACAGCTTTTGTTTCGACACTCATATAATTATCCCACCAACCTCTTAGTTGGCCAGTAAAACCTGCAATGATCATTTTGCAAATATTTCTATCTGTATTTCTTACATTTTTACAAATAGTAGCATACATCAGCATTCTATGAACAAGAATAGTCAGTTGTCTATCAGTCAAACCGTCAAGATTCCATTCATAAATTTCAGTCCCACTATAAGAGGTATTGGTCTGATTCAAGTCCCGTTCCTCTATCAGTACATCTTGAGAGGTAGGTCTGGAATAGTAATTCGTTTCCATGCTGGGTTTTTGAGCAAACTGAGTAGTATTACCACTATTCTTTTTCAGATTACCGCGAAGTTTATTAAACTCTAATGGAACATACTCTTTAAAATCAAAAGCTTGTTCTATTTCATCAGCAAAATTTTCTGACAAACCCATCAGTTTTGCACTAAATTCAAAAAACTTTTTATTAAGAAGAGCTTCTAAATCAAAAAGAGGTTTAAAGACAAAATCCAGAATCTCAGGGGGTCTTTGTACATTAGCCGAAAGTTCTGGTACCTGCTTCGAGGTAGAAGCTGTTTTCAGAGATTTTAAATCAATTTTAATCTGAATTAGCAAGGTGGTTAGTTCATCTATTTTTTTATCAAGAGAACTAATATGTTCACCCAAAACCTTTACACAAAGTCCCAAATAATTGTTTTGAGAAATTAAATTATTAATTTCATTGATGCTGACTGTCGCAACATCTTCTTCAATAAATTTTTGAAAGGCAGTAAAAGTAATACCAATATTATTTGGTAAAATAAATGATGCCTGAGGGGGATAAATAGATTTAATAATATTACCAGATTCATCCTTATAAGATCGTACTAGAACGTTAATGAATAAAGGTAAATAAGTGATTATAAACCAGGGTACAAAAAACACAATATGATTATGTAACGCATACGTTTCATAAAATTCTTGAGAAATATTATTTAAATCATCGGCACTATAAGTGTCAAAAAAACAAGTTTTAAATCGGTTCCATTTATCACTTGAAAATTCATTTTGAATATATTTTCGAGCCAGTGAACCTAGACTAAAATATATTTGGTGTGTGTCCATCATCAGGTATTGTTGGGATTAAAATCTATTTCGGATACATAAGGAATATCCTTATCAGAGATATTAGAAGACTTATAATTACTCGAACTATATTTAAACGAGGATCAATTTTGATTTTATTTTTATCAGCGGATATAACATATGATAATGTATGCAAAGAAACAGATCGATTATGGGCAGGACCTTATAGCGGTTCTATCGATGAAATATGCTGAAAAGCCAGAGATCTTCTATCAGAAAATGAATGTCTATTATAAGGAACACTTTTTTCATCAAACTGAATGCAAATCTTACCATCAGAATTCTGAGTAATATGAAAATATTCAGAATTAGTGACTGCATCGGTTAGCTGAGCAGGAGGTATAACAGACTCTAACGTCCACGTAGTAGGAAAATTAATGATGGATTTGTCAGAAAATTTTGCTGATGAAATAGAACAAGCTTTTGATTTGAAAGAACATGTTGCATTAGAGTTTAATAAACTTCGCGGTTATCCGAAAAAGAATAGTGGTAATACTACTCAGTTTGCTCAAAAACCCAGCATGCAAATGTATTACTAATCTAGACCTACCCCTCAAGATGTACTGATAGAGGAACGGGACTGGAATCAGACCAATACCTCTTATAGTGGGTCTAAAATTTATGAATGGAATCTTGACGGTTTGACTGATAGACAACTGACTATTCTTGTTCATAGATTACTGATGTATGCTACTTTATGTAAAAATGTAAGAAATACAGATAGAAATATTTGCAAAATGATTTTTGCAGGTTTTACTAGCCAACTCAGAAGTTGGTGGGATAATCATATGAGTGTCGAAGCAAAAGCTGCTGTGATTAATGCTACTTCGAGTACTCCAGGAGTTGATAACCTAGGCATGGCCCTAGTTGCTAATAGAGAAGACGCTATTTATACTTTAGTCTTAACCATTTTAGAGCATTTAATTGTAGATTTACCAATCAGTATGAGACTGTGCGTACTCTTTTAAATGGACTTCGATGTAGGCATTTAGGAAAATTCCAGTGGTATAAAGATACTTATATGAGTAGGGTGTGGAATTACCCGGAAACAATCTTTAGTATTGGAAGGCTATGTTTATAGACGGTCTCCCTCCATTATTTGCCGTAAGAGTTAAGAAAACTCTAAGGGATCCTCAAGGACAAATCCCTTATGGCGCTTATACTTATGGAAAATTGATAGGAGTTTGTACCCAAGAAGGTATAAACTTGTGCAATGAGTTAATATTATCCCAAAAGCTTAAGATGGATAAGATTAGAGAAAGATCTCAGTTAGGAGATGTTTGTGTTCAGTTTGGACTACCTAGTACTTCTGCTAATAGCAAAACGATCAAACATGGAGACTCCAACCTTGAAAAGCCTTATAGGAAGAAGAGGTCTAGACGAAGGTCTATGGAAGAACGTGAAGAGCATAGAGCTCATCGTAAATCAAGTAGATTTACCAAAAATAGGTCTAGGCGGCAACTCGCCAAGATTAAGTGCTACAAGTGTGAGAAATTTGGGCATATAGCACAAATTGTAAGCTTGAAAAGCTGAAGTCCTTAGAACTTGATGAAGATCTTCATGATAAAGTTTATAGTTTTTTGTGTACATCTGGTTTTGAGTCCGATTATGATTCTGAATCAGGTTCTGAAGAAGAGATTGAATTACCTGAACCTGATAATTATCAACAGGTAAAAGCGAATGCATGCGTTTGTCAAGGTGATATTTGATCTTGTGAAAATGATGATTTTTTATCAATTGCAATCTCAATTTGAAGATTTAAATATTAACACTATTACTTCTGATAATGTGATTCAACTTCTGAAAGAAGTTACAGATAATAATCTTCGTGAAAAAATTATTCAATTAGCTATTAAAATAATGCTAGTTCTACAAAAACTGTTGAAAAGCCCAAAAATGATTTCGAATTTGAGTATTCTGCCCCATACTCTTTGTCTGAAGTTAATAATAGGCTGAATCAACAACCTAATTCTACTCGTGATTCTTTGTTCGATGATCTGAAAGGAGAAATTGAAAAATTGAAAGACGAGAGATTAAATCTCTTAAACAAAATCAAATGATTTGTGATCATCGTATTACGCAAATTGAAGCTATTCATCACAAAGGAAAAAGTGTTGCTAAAGAAAATACATTTGCAAAACCTGTGAATCTTGATCCCAGGCAAGATATGTTTTGGGAATGATGCGAATTGTTACTCCTCATAAATGGTATGTTAAATGCACCATATTAATTAATAATTCTTTTTCTATAACTGATATTGCTATGATTGATAGCGGAGCAGATGTTAGTTGTATTCAGGAAGGTCTTGTACCTACCAAATACTTTGAAAAAACAACTCACATGGTTAAATTTGCTTTTGCACATGCTTTAAATATAAAGTATAAATTACCTAATACGCGTATTTGCCAAAGTAAAGTTTACATTACGCATTTATTTTTCTTGGTTAAAAATCAGTTATATCCTCCAATTATACTTGGAACTCCTTTTATAAATTCTATCTACCCTTTTACTAAAATAGATGCTAAAGGGTTTTCCGCTACTTATAAGGACAACGACATTAGTTATACTTTTGTCACTGATCCTATCTCTCGTGATATTAATGCTTTGATTGAAATGAAACAAAAGCATGTTGATTCTCTACACCTCGAAATGTTTATCATGAATATATTTGTTATTGATATTTTAAAATCCACTAAAGTACAGGAAAAAATTAAATTAATTTCCGAACAAATGAGTTTTGATATTTGTGCTGATCATCCTAGTGCTTTTTGGAATCGGAAAATGCATATTGTCACTCTTCCATATGAAGATAATTTCTCTGAAGATAATATCCTTACAAAGTCTCGTCCTTGTCAGATGAACGCCGAATTGGTTGAATTCTGTAAATAGGAAATTGATAATTTGTTACAAAAAGGTTTGATAAAACCTTCAAAATCACCTTGATCTTGTACTGCATTTTATGTTAACAATGCTGCTGAAAAGGAACGAAGTGTCCTAGGTTGGTTATACATTATATACCTTTGAATAAATATTTAAAATGAATTAGGTATCCTATCCCAAATAAAAAGGATTTATTATCAAGATTATACGATGATAATATCTTTTCTAAATTTGACTTAAAATCAGGTTATTGGCAGATCCAAATATTTAAAGAGCATTCTTATAGAACAACTTTAATGTTCCGTTTGGACAAAATGAATGGAATGTTATGCCATTTGGTTTGAAAAATGCCCCTTCAGAATTTCAAAAAATTATGAATGATTTTTTCAACCCATATTTGGATTTCATCATTGTTTATATTGATGATATTTTGGTTTATTCTAAAACTCTTGAAATGCATATTAAACATTTAGACATTTTCAAGAAAATTGTTATACAAAATGGTTTGGTGATTTCTAAACCAAAAATGAGTTTATTCCAGACAAGTGTCCGATTTCTAGGTCATCTTATTTGTCAGGGGAAGGTAACCCCCATTCAAAGATCTATTGAGTTTGCGTCTAAATTTCCTGATGTTATTACAGATAGGATGCAATTACAAAGATTCTTGGGAAGTTTGAATTATATCTCCCCTTTCTACAAGAATTTATCTTGTGATTTAGCTCCGTTATACGACAGGCTAAAAAAGGACTATAAGTCACCATGGACTAATAGTCTCACTACTTTGGTAAAAAACATTAAACTGCGTGTCCAATCTTTGCCATGTTTAACTCTTGCTAACCCTGCTTGGCAGAAAATTATTGAGACAGATGCGTCCAATACTGGTCATGGAGCAATATTAAAACAAATTAATCCTCATGATAAAATTGAATATATGATTAGATTTCACTCTGGAAAATGGAGCGACGCTCAGAAAAAATATGCGACGGTGACGAATGAAATGTTGACCATCGTCAAATGCATACTAAAATTTCAAGATGATTTATATAACCAAAAATTCATAATAAAAACTGATGCACAATCATTAAAATATATGTTTGATAAAGAATAAACATGATGCATCAAAGTTGATATTCGCCAGGTGGCAAGCGCAGTTAGCCCCTTTTGATTTTGAAATCCATTAAATAAAGGGAAGTGATAACTCTCTCCCAGATTTCTTATCCAGAGAATATTTATCATCTTAATGGATTCCCTTACTCTTTCTCCCTTTTTTACTGATAAAACTTTAATTACTATATTAAAGGTTCTTCCTCTCAATAGAGATATGAAAGAATTAATTTGCTGGAAAATTATCGATAGCATGGTAATAGACTTCTTCTCAAATCATATGATAGAAGGAGTCATCGACTTTGAAGACCAAAATTATTACTATCACAATTATTATGATTTTTATGATCTCTATGACAACTAAAATGAGATGTTTTAATTGTAGGATGGACCCTCCTTGGGTCACAAAAGGTCGAGGCAAGTGAAATAACCATCGCGGACGGGTAAGATCTTCTCCAGGAACTACGTCAGGATCATCATATGGATCCTTTTCAAAATCTCTGATTCTATAGCACGGAGGAAAGATCTTGATATGCTCGAAAGTATCACAAAACTCAGCATCAATACATCTGGAAGATATTCCAAAAACTAGCCCACTATATTAAGAATTGAGGGCATATTTGTAACAAAAGCAAAGTGAAACTTTTGCTTCTATCGCTAAAGAAGATAATGATGATATCAAATCCTACGAACAGGCAGCAAAGAAATAAATTATATTTCTCTTAGAAAATTCTGAAATTCAGAGGAAAGATGAGCCCTGGAAAATATTCCAGCGTTACTTAATTAACGGATTATATTTCCCGAGTGAGTCATATAAAACCCGTTCGTATTACGAAAATATTTTGATAAACACTGGTAGTTTTGAATTTCAGTACTTTTCAGGATACAATACTAGTGAGAACGTTTATAACTTCTCTAAAATGATTATTAAACAAATCATTTCAATAGAAGAGTGGGGCATCTCCTCAATGAAAGAAAGGCAGATAAGCCTCAATAAGGTTCCCACTGCTTTCACATATTGGGATTGTATTAACGCCTTCAGTAAAGTCCTCTACTATAATAATGAGAGCCACAAATACACCTGGTTCATAAAAATTTGTGCAAAGATCTTTGCTCAACCTCTTCCAAATTGGTTCATAAATTGGTGGTCATACCACGGTCCAACAACGAAGATTTTGTCGGACCCTTTTCTAAAGTTATACAAAGAATGGGTTAAGGTTTCGCCCGATCTTAATAAATTATACCACGACGATCATATCTGTTGGATAGAACAAATTGACCATATCTACTTCTTCATCGAATTTTCTATTCCATGGATCCATAAATGGACCCCAGAAGTAAGTTTCACTGAGGAACAAATTCCTTGTCTATACCGGATTTATTATAATAACTTCTGGGATAATCTGATGAAAATAGATCCCAAGACAAAATCCTTATATGGACAAGAACTTATGGACCTGATTACCCAGACTGTCCATAATTATGATACGGCCCCTCCAATAGAACTAATGGTTGATAACTCCGTAAGACATATGGCCAGGAGGATTTCCAATATAGAGGGAAATAAAGAAGAATTAATTAATATTTATTTAGACGAAGTTCGAAGGAATCTACTCCTTAATATCACTCACTATGAGAAATCCGACACTACTATGCGAAGTGAAACGAGTGATGATACTCGAGATGATACCAAAGAGGCTCAGCCATCAGCTTCAGCTTCAGGAGCTACACTGAAGGAGATGGAATATTTCCTATTTGGATTAATAAAGACAAGCACGATGTGATGGGAAAGCTTATCAAGACTAGCAACAGTAAAAACACTGTTGCATAACAGTAGAAACATTGTTTCAGGGACCCAGATAAGGGCCCACTACTGTACAAAGCTTCCTTTTCCTTTTCTATATAATAAGTTGTTTTTGCTTATAGGAGGGCAGGTTTTAGAAAACCCTCTCTCTTATTTTCTCTCTCTCTCTTGTAAAGAACTCTTTTCTTATTGTAATTTGAGAGCTTGCCGAAGACTTACCGGAGTTTGAATAAAAATATTTATATCAGCCCTGGAGTTTGGCCAGAAGGTACTTTCTAACTTCCTCTCTTTAATTTATAGTACTTATCTTCTCCGATCTAAGTCGTGACTATGTATGACTAAAGAATTATATCTATGCCGGATAACTAACTTCACTATTATATATATCATGAAAGATCTAGACTTTATCTAAATGTGCATAAATTTATATATGATTTCTTGAATTAGTTCCGAGATGGTGGTACAGTCAGATTCAATACAACAAGTTAGTGGCTTTGTCTTAGTGACTCCGTCTAGACAACAATGGTCTCAGCCCGATAACGAGTTAAAAGGGTGCTTTATACCATGTTAGAACTGCTAGACACATGGGCTCACTAACAATACGTATTTGAATCTTGAAAGACCCTTAGCTTGGGTAAAAGGACTCGGTCCTTCCATAGAGTCATCAAATTATATAAAAATTTATATGTATTTCTATTCAGATTTATTCCTTTGAATTAACCGCCTTGCTAATTCAGATAAAAACTTATTTAAAATCTCCGGAAATAGCTTATACCTCGAAGCAGGTACCAGAACTTTCGGCTATTGTACAAAGACCCCGTGAAATTCAGGATTTTGTCTTTAGACTTCTCTTTGATTTAGAAGAACTTCTTAATAAAAAGTTTTCTGAATTTAGTGCAAAACTGATGGATTTGTCAGAAAATTTTGCTGATGAAATAGAACAAGCTTTTCATTTAAAAGAGCATGTTGCATTAGAGTTTAATAAACTTTGCGGTTATCCGAAAAAGAATAGTGGTAATACTACTCAATTTACTCAAAAACCCAGCATGCAAACGTATTACTATTCCAGACCTACCCCTCAATGTGTATTGATAGAGGAACGGGACTGGAATCAGACCAATACCTCTTATAGTGGGTCTGAAATTTATGAATGGAATCTTGATGGTTTGACTGATCGACAGTTGACTATTCTTGTTCATAGAATGTTGATGCATGCTACTATCTATAAAAATGTAAGAAATACAAATAGAAATATTTGCAAAATGATTATTGCAGGTTTTACTGGCCAACTCAGAGGTTGATGGGATAATTATATGAGTGTCGAATCAAAATCTGATGTGATTAATGCTTCTTCGAGTACTCCAAGGGTTGATAACCTAGGCATGGCCCTAGTTGCTAATAGAGAAGACGTTGTTTATACCTTAGTCTTAACCATTTTTGAGCATTTAACTGGTAGATTTACCAATCAGTATGAGATTGTGCGTACTCTTTTAAACGGACTACGATGTAGGCATTTAGGAGAATTTCGGTGGTATAAAGATACTTATATGAGTAGGGTGATGAAATTACCTAAAAACAATCTTGAGTATTGGAAGGCTAAGTTTATAGACGGTCTCCCTCCTTTATTTGCCGTCAGAGTTAAGAAAACTCTAAGGGATCCTCAAGGACAAATCCCTTATAGAAATTATACTTATGGAAAATTGATAGGAGTTTGTACTTAAGAAGGTATAAACTTGTGCAATGAACTAAGATTATTTCAACAACTTAAGATGGATAAGCTTAGAGAAAGATCTCAGTTAGGGGACTTCTGTGTCCAATTTGGATAATCCAGTACGTCTGCTAATAGCAAAAATGACCAAACATGGAGATTCTAACCCTGAAAAGCCTTATAGGAAGAAGAGGTGTAGACGCAGGTGTAGAGAAGAACGGGAAGAGCGTAAATTTCATCGTAAATCAAATAAATTTACTAAATATAGGTCTAGACGGGAACTCGCTAAGATCAAGTGCTACAAGAGTGGGAAATTTGGGCATATAGCACCAAATTGTAAGCTTGAAAAGCTAAAAACCTTAGAGCTAGATGATGAGCTTCTCGAGAAGGTATATAGTTTCCTTTACACGTCAGGTTCCGAGTCCAAATATGACTCAGATTCTGGCTCAAAACAAGAAATTGATTTGCCTGAGTCTTCTGATGATAAGCAGCATGTAACTAATGCTTGCAGATGCCGCGGTGATATTTGCTCGTGTGAAAATGATGAATTTTATAAATTGCAATCTCAATTTGAAGATTTGAAGATTCATACTATTACTTCTGATAATGTCATTGAACTTCTAAAAGATATTACTGATAATGATTTGCGTGATAAAAATTATTTAATTTGCTGCTAATAATAGTGCTAGGTCTTCAAAACCGGTTGAAAAACCAAAAAAATGATTTTGAATTTGAATACTCTGCATCGTATTCTTTGTCTAAAGTTAATACTAGACTTAGTAGACAACCTATTGTTATTCGTGATACTTCATTTGATAATTTAAAAGGCGAAATTGAAAATTTGAAGAATGATATTAAATCTCTTAAACAAAATCAAATGATTTGTGATCATTGTATTACTTAGATTGAGGCAAGTAATTACAAAGGTAAGAATGTTGTTGAAGAAAAAGATAGTACTCTTACAAAACCTGTTGCTTTTGATCCTAGAAAAGATATGTTCTTAGGAATGATGCAAATTGTTACTGCACATAAATGGTATGTTAATTGCACCATATTGATTGATAATCAATTTTCTCTAACTGATATTCCTATGATTGACAGCGGAGCCGATGTTAGTAATATTCAGGAAGGTCTTGTACCTACTAAGTATTTTGAGAAAACAACTCACATGGTCAAATCTGCTTTTGTACATGCTTTAGATATAAAGTATAAATTGCCTAATACGCGTATTTGCCAAAATAAAGTTTGCATTACGCATTTCTTTTTCCTGGTTAAAAATCAGTTATACCCTCCAATTCTACTTGGAACTCCGTTTATAAATGTTATTTATCCTTTTACTAGCATAACTGCTAAAGGTTTTTCTGCTACTTACAAAGACCGAGATATTAGTTTTACTTTTATCACTAATCCTATTTCTCGTGATATTAATGCTTTAATTAATATGAAACAAAAGCATGTTGACTCTTTGCAGCTTGAAATGTTTTGCATGAATATATTTGATACTTTGAAAACTACCAAAGTACAGGAAAAAAATAAATTAATTTCTGAACAAATTGCTGTTGATATTTGTGCTGATCACCCTAGTGCTTTTTGGAATCGGAAAAAGCATATTGTTACTCTTCCATATGAAAATAATTTCTCTGAGGATGATATTCCTACGAAGTCTCGTCCTTGTTAGATGAATGCTGAATTAGTTGAATTCTGCAAAAAAAAGATTGATAAATTGTTACAAAAGGGTTTGATAAAACCTTCTAAATCCCCTTGGTCTTGCACTGCATTTTATGTTAATAATGCAGCTGAAAAAGAGCGTGGTGTTCCCAGGTTAGTTATAAATTACAAACCTTTGAAAAAATATTTAAAATGGATTAGGTATCCTATTCCAAATAAAAATGATTTACTGTCTAGATTATATGACGCCAATATATTTTCAAAATTTGATTTAAAATCAAGATATTGGCAGATCCAAATATTTAAAGAATATTCTTATAGAATTGCATTTTATGTCCCATTTGGACAATACGAATGGAATGTTATGACATTTGGTTCGAAAAATGCTCCTTCCGAATATCAGAAAATCATGATTGATATTTTCGACCCATATTTGGACTTCATTATTGTTTATATTGATGATATTTTGGTTTACTCCAAGACTCTTTGCATATTAAACATTTGGACATTTTCAAGAAAATAGTTATACAAAACGGTTTGGTAATTTCTAAACCAAAAATGAGTTTATTTCAAACTAATGTCCGATTTCTGGGACATCTTATTTTTCAGGGAAAGGTTACCCCTATCCAAAGATCTATTGAGTTTGCGTCTAAATTTCCTGATGTTATTATAGAGAGGACGCAATTACAAAGATTCTTTGGAAGCCTGAATTATAATTCCCCATTTTACAAAAAGTAATCTCGTGATTTAGCCCCGTTATATGACAGGATTAAAAAGGATAATAATAGGTCACCTTGGACTAATAGTCTCACTACCTTGGTAAAGAATATCAAACTTCGTGTTCAATCTTTGCCTTGTTTAACTCTTGCTAACCCTTCTTGGCAGAAAATAATTGAGACAGATGCGTCCAATACTGGTTATGGAGGAATTTTGAAACAAATTAATCCTCGTGATAAAATTGAATATCTGATTTGATTTCATTCAGGAAAATGGAGCGATGCTCAGAAACAATATGCTACGGTGGCCCATGAAATGATAACCATCGTTAAATGTGTTTTAAAATTTCAAGATGATTTATATAATCAAAAGTTTCTTATAAAAACTGATGTTCAATCTATCAAATATATGTTTGATAAAGATTTAAGCATGATGCTTCTAAATTAATATTCTCCAGGTGGCAGGCACAGTTAGCCCCATTTGATTTTGAAATCCATTATAAAAAAGGGAGTGATAATTCTCTTCCAGAACTTTCTTATCCAGAGAATATTTATCATCATGACAGATTCCCTTAATCTTTCTCCCTATTTTACTGATAAAACCTTAATTACTATATTAAAGATCCTTCCTCTCAATAGAGATCTGAAGGAATTAATTTTCTGGAAAATCATCGATAGTATGGTGATGGATATCTTCACTATTTATAATTGTGAATAAATCATCGATTTTGATGATCAAAATTATTACTACCAAGACTATTATGACTTTTACGATCTTATAGATGATTAAAACAGAATGCTACGTTTGTAGGATGGACCCTCCTTAGGTAACCAAGGGTCGTGGCAAGGGATATAACTCGCGAGGCAGGGGAAGATCTAGCCCTGGATCTTCGTCAGGATCTTCATATGGATCCTCATCAAACTCTCCAATATTACAAAGAGGAGGCATGAGTTTGATAAACTTGCACTCCAAGGGAACACAAAAGGCGACATCATCGTCAGTTCATCTGGAAGATATTCCGGAAGGTAGCCCGTTATATGCAGAGCTACAAGCATATTTGTCACAAAAGTAAAAAGGTGATACCTTTTCCTCTACTGCCAAAGACGATGTTGATGATATCAAATCATATGAAAAGGTAGTTCCAAAAGAAATATCATTTCTTTTGGAAAACTCTAAAATTCAGAGGAAAGACGAACCCTGGAAGATATTCCAGCGTTATTTGATCAACAAATTATATTTCCCGGGTGAATCATATAAAACCCGCTCATATTATGAAACCATTTTAATAAGCACTGGTAGTGTTGATTTTCAGCACTTTTCAGGATACAATACTAGCGAGAATGTTTATAACTTCTCTAAAATGATCATAAAGCAGATTATTTCGATAGAAGATTGGGGTATTTCCTCAATGAAAGAAAGACAGATCAGTCTAAATAAGGTACCCCCTAATTTTACTTATTGGGATTATATTAACGCCTTCAGTAAAGTCCTCTATTATAATAATGAGAGGCATAAACATACCTACTTCGTTAAGGTTTGTTCAAAGATATTTGATAGACCGATCCTTAATTGATTCTTGAACTGGTTGGCCTACCACGGTCCGACTGAAAAAGATTTTACCAGATCCTTTCTTTAAATTATACAAAGAATGGGTTAAGGTTTCACCAAACCTAAATAAATTATATCACACTGATCATATTTGTTATATGGAACAAATTTAACAGATCTATTTTTTCTTAGAATTCTCTATCCATTGGATCCATAAATGGACCCCAGAAGTTGGTTATACTGAAGAACAAATTTCGTGTTTATATCAGATATTACAATAATTTTTGGGATAAACTTATGAAAAAGGATCCCAAGACAAAAGTGTTACACGGTCAAGAATTGCTAGACCTTATCACAAAAAAAATCCAAGATTATGGTACTGAGTCATACAAAGTATTGGTCACGGACAACTCAGTTAAGCATATGGCTAGAAGAATTTCCATTCAAGATGGAAACACAGAAGAAATGGTAAATGAATATCTAGACGAGGTTAGGAGAAATATTATTCTCAATATTACTCATTATGCAAAGTCAGATGACACTTTTATGAGAAGTGAAACAAGTGACGATGCTCAAGAAGATAAAGATATTCAACCGTGTGGAGGAGCGCCAGAAGATTTCCTATTAAAATTAAAAGGAAAAGAGGTGTAAAACTTATCTCGAACAGTGAAAAGGCACTATTAATAGTTGAAACACTGTGGTAACAGTAAATACGTTGTTCCTAGGACCCAAATAAGGGCCCAGTATCCCTGTTCATAGATGCTTTTGTATTCTATAAATAAGTTTGTTTCTCTTAGTTGAAGAGCAGGTTTTAGAAAACACTCTCTCTTAGTTTCTCTCTCTCTGTAAAGAACTCTTTTCTTATTGTAATTTGGGAGCTTGCCGGAGACTTACCGGAGTTTGAATAAAAATATTTACATAAGCCCTGGTGTTTGGACACAAGGTACTTTCTAACTTCCTCTCTTTAATTTATAGTACTTATCTTCTCTGATCTAAGTTGTGACTATGTCTGGCTAAAGAATTATATCTACGCCGAATAACTAACTTCACTTTTATATTTCCCATGAAAGATATAGACTTAACTAAATATGCATAAATTTATATATTATTTATTGACTTGGTTGCGAGATGGTGTTACAGTACGATTCAATACAACAAGTTAGTGTCTTTGTCTTAGTGACTCTGTCTAGCCAGCCGTGGTCTCAGCCCGATAAGGAGTTAAAAGGGTGCTTCATACCCAGTTAGAATTTCTAGACACATGGGCTCACTAACAGTACATATTCGAATCTTGATAGGCCCTTTGCTTGGGTAAAAGGACTAGGTCGTTCCATACAATCATCAAATTATATAAAAAATTATATGTATTTGGATTCGGATTTATTCCTTTGAATTCGGTTGTTGACAAGCTAGATTGAAAATGACCGCGCGGACTACTGCTCGTCTTCGGAGATCCTGTTTAGTTTGTATCAGAGCCTAGGACCTTTCATGATACATATGAGATTGTGATGTGAAGTATTTCGGCATAGATATATTCTCTTGATCATGGATCTAGGAGATACTAGTACTAAAAGTACTCGATTGGAAGAGGTAGATATACCTCAAAATCTTGATTTATTAAACAAATGGACTATTCCGAAAGTTGATATAAAAACCATTTATGATTATGGTTGGTTTTATAAAATCTCTAATAAACAGTTTGTTAAAACAACTGAACAATCTCTGGCGTTAAATTCTTCTGAACAAACTATTCGTTTGTTAAATAAAAGAGATATTGATGTTTATAAAAATCAATACAAGTTGTTGCACATTGGTATGGTACAAATTGCTATTCAACCTTTAACTCTTAAAGGGTTACCTGAGACATTCTTAGCTGCTCTTCGCGATGCAAGAAATTTTAATTTTAGACAATCTTTGATGGGTTCAATTGAATCCACTGTTGGTTATGGTCCAGTATATTTTAATACTCAGCCTAATTTGCAGTTATCTCTGAGTGATTCTAATATTTTAGATATTTTAACCCTGAATGTTAAAAGTCATGGTTATAATTATGCACCTGGATCTGAATTGATTTATTTGTCATATCGCATATATTATAAATTACTTGCTACTTTGAATACTCGATGTAAATTATATGATACATCAGATCAAACTATTTTGGTAGAAACAAATTTTGTCAAATCTAAGGTCACTACTAGAAGACCTATTAAATGGGAAGAAATTAATTTTCCTACTACTTGGACGTTAGAGTCTGTTATACCTCCTGCTCAGCTAACCGACGCAGTCACTAATTCTGAATATTCTCATATTACTCAGAATTTTGATGGTAAGATTTGCATTCAGTTTGATGAAAAAAGTGTTCCTTATAATAGACATTCATTTTCTGATAGAAGATCTCTGGCTATTCAGCATATTTCACCAATAGAACCGTTATATGGTTCAGCCCGTAATCGAGCTGCTTTTTTGCATACATTATCATCTGTTATATATGCTGATAAAAATAAAATCAAAATTGATCCTCATTTAAATATAGTTCGAGTAAATAATAAGTCTTCTGATTTCTCTGATAAGGATATTCCTTCTCCATCCGAAATGGATTTTAATCCCAACGATACTTGATAATGGACACAAACCAAATTGATTTTAGTCCAGGTTCGCTGGCTCGAAAATATATTCAAAATGAATTTTCAAGTGATAAATGGAACCGATTTAAAACTTGGTTTTTTGACACTTATAGTGCCGATGATTTAAATAATATGTCTCAAGAATTTTATGAAACGTGTGCGTTAAATAATCATATTATATTTTTTGTACCCTGGTTTATAACCACTTATTTACCTTTATTCATTACCATTCTAGAACGATCTTATAAGGATGAATCTGGTAATATTGTTAAATCTATTTATCCCCCTCAGGCGTCATTTATTTTACCAAATAATACTGGTATTATTTTTACTGCCTTTCAAAAATTTATTGAAGAAGATGTTGCGGTAGTCAGCATCAATGAAATTAATAATTTAATTTCTCAAAACAATTATTTGGTACTTTATGTAAAGGTTTTGGGTGAACATATTAGTTCTCTTGATAAAAAATTAGATGAACTAACCGCCTTGCTAATTCAGATAAAAACTGATTTAAAATCTCTGGAAACAACTTCTACCTCGAAGCAGGTACCAGAACTATCGGCCAATTTACAAAGACCCCCTGAGATTCACGATTTTGTCTTTAAACCTCTTTTTGATTTAGAAGAACTTCTTAATAAAAAGTTTTCTGAATTTAGTGCAAAACCGATTAATTTTTTAGAAAATTTTGCTGATGAAATAGAACAAGCTTTTGATTTTAAAGAGCATGTTGCATTAGAGTTTAATAAACTTCGCGGTTATCCGAAAAAGAATAGTGGTAATACTACTCAGTTTGCTCAAAAACCCAGCATGCAAATGTATTACTATTCCATACCTACCCCTTAAGATGTACTGATAGAGGAACGGGACTGGAATCAGTCCAATACCTCTTATAGTGGGTCTGAAATTTATGAATGGAATTTTGACGGTTTGACTGATAGACAACTGACTATTCTTGTTTATAGAATGATGATGTATGCTACTATCTGTAAAAATGTAAGAAATACATATAGAAATATTTGCAAAATGATTATTGCAGGTTTTACTGGCCAACTTAGAGGTTGGTGGGATAATTATATGAATGTCAAAGCAAAAGCTGCTGCGATTAATGCTACTTTGAGTACTCCAGGGGTTGATAATCTAGCCATGGCCCTAGTTGCTAATAGAGAAGACGTTATTTATACCTTAGTCTTAACCATTTTAGAGAATTTTAGTGGTAGATTTACCAATCAGTATGAGACTGTGTGTACTCTTTTAAATGGACTACGATGTAGGCATTTAGGAGAATTCCAGTGGTATAAAGATACTTATATGAGTAGGGTGATGGAATTACCCGAAAATAATCTTGAGCATTGGAAGTTTAAATTTATAGACCGTCTCCCTCCTTTATTTGCCGTCAGAGTTAAGAAAACTCTAAGGGATCCTCAAGGCCAAATCCCTTATGGCAATTATACGTATGGAAAATTGATAGGAGTTTGTACCCAAGAAGGTATAAACTTTTGCAATGAATTAAGACTATCTCGACAGCTTAAGATGGATAAGTTTGGAGAAAGATCTCAGCTAGGAGACTTTTGTGTTCAGTTTGGATTACCCAGTACTTCTGCTAATAGCAAAACCACCAAATAGGGAGACTCTAACCCTGATAAACCTTATAGGAAGAAGAGGTCTAGACGCAGGTCTAGAGAAGAACGTGAAGAGCGTAGAGCTCATTGTAAATCAAATAGATTTACCAAAAATAGGTCTAGGCCGGAACTCGCTAAGATCAAGTGCTACAAGTGTAGCAAATTTGGGCATATAGCACCAAATTGTAAGCTTGAAAAGCTGAAAACCTTAGAGCTGGATGATGAGCTGCACGAAAAGGTATATAGTTTCCTTTATACATCCGATTCCGAGTCCGAATATGACTCTGATTTTGGCTCAGAAGAAGGTATTGATTTGCCTGAGTCTTCTGATGATAAGCAGCCTATAACTAATGCTTGCAGATGCCGCAGTGATATTTGCTCGTGTGAAAATGATGAATTTTATAAATTGCTATCTCAATTCGAAGATTTGAACATTCATACTATTACTTTTGATAATGTCATTGAACTTCTAAAAGAAGTTATTGATAATAATTTGCATGATAAAATTATTCAATTTGCTGCTAATAACAGTGCTAGTTCTTCAAAACCGGTTGAAAAACCAAAAAATGATTTTGAATTTGAATACTTTGCACCGTATTCTTTGTCTGAAGTTAATACTAGACTTAGTAGACAACCTATTGTTATTCATGATACTTCATTTGATAATTTAAAAGGCGAAATTGAAAATTTGAAGAATGATATTAAATCTCTTAAACAAAATCAAATGATTTGTGATCATTGTATTACTTAGATTGAGGCAAGTAATTACAAAGGTAAGAATGTTGTTGAAGAAAAAGATAGTACTCTTACAAAACCTGTTGCTTTTGATCCTAGAAAAGATATGTTCTTAGGAATGATGCAAATTGTTACTGCACATAAATGGTATGTTAATTGCACCATATTGATTGATAATCAATTTTCTCTAACTGATATTCCTATGATTGACAGCGGAGCCGATGTTAGTAATATTCAGGAAGGTCTTGTACCTACTAAGTATTTTGAGAAAACAACTCACATGGTCAAATCT
>JAJONZ010022240.1:0-37968 GCA_029582445.1 Solanum paucissectum
TTTTTTTTTTTGTTTCCAACTCGGTGTTCGGAGCTCACATTGGAGCTCCGACTAAATCTGGAGCGCGCCTGCAGGGCCCATTCGGGGGTGGCGCTCCCAACAGGATTTCCTCCATACCTAGGGCTCGAACCCGAGACCTCTGTTAAGGATGAAGCACGTCCACCAGTGCACCACAACTCATGTTGGTTATCTCAACTTGCTTACTCACACGAATTAGATGGTTTAAATACATACAAACAACAAACATATCACACGCTTATAAGAAAAGCAAGCAAATTAAGAGTTAAAAGTCTTTTTTACCGTATAATTAGTAGGTAATTTTTTCTTAAAATGCTGAAACTTGTTCAAACGATCCTTAATGACCTCAATCTATACATAATCATGCATACCTAGTCTAAATTAGTCTAAGGGAATTAATTCCATAATTTTTGGGCGCTTAATGGTCAAAGTCAACTCTTGATTATCTCAAATGTACCCCTCAAGTCAATGGTTAAAATTTTGGAATTAATTGCATGAATATGCCACCCCTAAGCTATGGAGGACCAACAATTGAGTGAAGTCATAACAAGGTAACTTAATCGAAAGGTGTGGCCCCTTGTTCGAAAGGAACCCCTTCCCCCCCTCCCCGCAAAAACACACACACACAACAATTGAGTGAAGTCATAACAAGGTAACTTAATCGAAAGGTGCGGCCCCTTGTTCAAAAGGAACCCCTTCCCCCCCCCCCTCCCCGCAAAAACACACACACACTTCAATTGGTTTAAAAAAAAAAACTTTTATAGTAATATATTATCCAAAAAGAAAGATAATTATTGTGAAGGGATAATTCTACAATGAACATATTGTTATAAAGACGGTTGTTGATGTTTTTGTTGATGTCATAAGTATAATATAAAAAGTAAAATACAACATAATTTTTTTTATCCAACTATGAAATTTGATTAGAAAATATAATTAATCAAAAGTTAAATATGCTCGTAAGGATTAGAAATGAAATTTATTGATAATTGAAAGGCTAAGCTAGTGTATTTAGTCGTAAACTTTAGAGATTTATCTTTAAGTATCTACTATTTAACTGTGAAATCTGATTAAATTTTGAAAATATAATCTTCAAATATTTTCAAATTCTCGTATCAACCAGGTTTTTGGAAAACTTCCGCTCCCATTCACAAATTCAAACAAATTCAAGTCAAATGCATGTTTAAACACAATTTAAATTTCAAAAAAAAAAAAAAAAAATTCAAATTTCAAATTTCAACTTCTAAATCTAAAACAATCTATAGCCAAAAATCACAACTTTCAAAAACTCACATTTTCCTCGTGTCAACCAGGTTTTGAGAAAACTTCCGCTCTTGCGCACAAAAATTCAAAACAAATTCACATAAAATGCATGTATAAACAAAATTTAAATTTCAAGAACTCAAATTTCAGAAACTCCGAAATCTAGATCAATCTATAGCCAAAAATCGCAACTTCAAAAACTCAAATTTTATGAACACTGAGGACCTGTTTGGCCATAGATTTCCCAAGTAAAATTTGGGGGGAAATTTGGCAAATAGTGTTTGTCCATACAATTTGTCATTATTTGGCAAATATTTTTGGCAAATAACCCAAATTCTCAAATACTAGAAAAAAAAATTAGTATCACCCATATTGGTCATAGATTTCCCAAGTAAAATTGGGGGGGGGGGATTGGCAAATAGTGTTTGTCAATATATTTTGTCATTATCTGCAAATATTTTTGGCAAATAACCCAAATTCTCAAATACTAGAAGAACTAGTATTTGAGTCAAATCTCATTATTTGAGAACTTTTAAAAATTCAAATTCTACACTAAACTTTTATCTTTTACAAAAACACCTTCTATAGTATTTATTGTGTTTGATTTTTTTACGTGAACACCAAAGCAGTAACGAAATATTTAGTGAATATGAAAGTGATGATATGGTTGTTGATGAAAATGACGATCAATCGGATCAGGGTAATAAAGTCATGTGCTTCATCAACTTTTCAGTGTATGGAATGATGCTTGTTACACTCACTCTGAACTACCACATTGCTCTAGTGTCATGGACACTACTTTGTTATTTGCTGCAACGAAGATCCAATTGACTTGTTGCGGAAGTCATGTATCTTGTTACGTCTACGTTTCTATCTTGCTATGTCATACAAATCTTTTTTTTTTATGTCATACATGCCCATGGTAAGTTTTGATAGTTTTTAAAATTTATGGATATAAATCATATTTATTAAAAAAGTGAAATATATTTCCCAAATATTACGGTCAAACACATGGTGAAATTTTTAACCAAATAATATTTGCCAAAAAGTATTTGGAAATCTATGTGTAAACGCTAGCCAAGTGTTCCTATAAAAGCATCACATTCTTCATTTCCCCTCGTAGAATTTTCCCTCCTCTTTTTGGAAGAACAAGAAAATGGCTCTGGATCCAACAGCCTTCAAAACCATCGTCCCGTCCCGGTACATCACCTTCACAATCCCAAATCCTTTGCTTCATCTTCATCACTTCAATGCTTCTCAACTCCGCATAGCCGTTCTTGATTCTCCGGCGCCTTCAGAACCCGTTCAAATCGCTGCAATGTTGGTTCCGATCGGCCGGGAATCCGATTGGTATTTTTCAACCGAACAAGGTCATCTTCAACTCATACTTAACTTCCCTCAGCTCTCTCGACTTTTTTTAATTGGGAATTCACCGAATTCAACAAACCCCACTTCGTATAATCCCCTGTTATGTACCGATGGCGTGGCGGATTCGTCTGTTGTTGAAGAGAATTTGATGCCATTGTTGATTGAGTTGATACCCAGATCGGCATTTTGTCGAACAGGTGATGGGTTATGTGAAATTCCATTTTTGAGCTATGAAGATGAGGTGGTTCGGAGTTTGGTGTTGGATAGATGTGTTGGGGAGTTTGTTGGAGAGATGTTGATTGAAGATGTTGAGTTGGAATTGGAAGATGGGGGTGGTAGAGAGTTTAGAAGGAGATTGAGGTTTAAGAGAATGCCGAATTTGGTACAATCACAGATAAAGATCCGACCTAAGAACGTCGATTTTGTTAACATGGAGGAAGTAGAATTTGAGATTGTTGATGATGGGGTTTTAGTTCATCCTTATTTGACTCCAATGGTGGCGGGTCTTTCAGTAATCCGATCATTCTTGGACGCGAAAATTGGAAATGGGATAAGGCCAAAAGCTCTGTGTTTGGGTGTTGGAGGAGGGGCACTTCTTGGTTTTTTAAGCTCTCAATTAGGATTCCAAGTCTTGGGCATTGAGGCTGATAATGTTGTTTTGGAAGTAGCAAGGAGATACTTCGGGTTGGAACGTGGTAACTCGATACGTTTATGTGTTGGAGATGCACTAGACATGATTGGGAAATTCGCGACTCAAGTTGAAAGTAATGGTTTTCATGGTTATGTTTTGGAGAATGGTGAGCATTTGAATGATTTCGATTGTAAATTTGATGTGATCATGGTTGATTTAGACTCGACTGATGCTAATATAGGTATGAGTGCTCCTCCTTTAGCGTTTTTCCAGAAATCCGCGTTGTTTGCCATAAGAACATTGCTAAGCAAAGATGGTGTTGTCATCATAAATGTGATTCCTTCAGACCACACATCTTACAAGCTAGTAATCACTGAATTCAAAGAAGTTTTCGCTGAGTTGTATGAGATAGATGTTGGAAATGAAGATAACTTTGTTCTTATTGCCTCTGCTTCAGAAATCGGGCATGTCTCCGTTCACCGTCAAAGTAAATTTCTAAAGAAGTTGAAACAAGTATCAGGATCTTTTCTGGACTCTATAAGATTGATCTGAAAGGGTTCTTGGTAGCTCAAGTAAAATTGTGCAGCATATGGAGTAATTTTTTTTGCTTAAGTTTTCGATAGAAACAATGAGCCAGGACAAAGGCAAATCTAATATTTTTTTGGATGATACAGAAATCAATATTGTATAAAGAGAATTACAAACATGAATTTCGCTTTCAAATTGGTGTTTTTGCATTAATAGAAAGTTTGTGCATTTTTCCTTAGGAGTTTAATGCAATGTGTGCTTGGTGGCATAAGAAAATATAATCTCCGCATAACTAATGCAACTTTTAATTGGTGGCAGTATAAAATAATACGCACATTAAGCTATGAGAACTTTTAGGTGTTATTTCATACAAAAGAGAATGTAAGCATTAGTAATTCTTGTATAAAAATCCTCCCTTGTTAATCCCTGTATAACACTTTTGAGAAGGAATTTTCCTTCTCAAAAAAAAAAAATAGCAACAGGTGCATGTCGGATCCTAAAAAAAGTAGTGCATTTTGGAGGATCTGACACGGGTGTGACAATATTTTTGGAGAGCCGTGCAACATAGCTTCAAATTGATTGCAAAGTTTTCATAATGGTAACCTGGAATTTTCTTATACAGCAAATACCTGGTACCAACATATATAACATCCAGAGGCCAATAGTTGATCTTCAGAATTCAAAGGTGGTACGCCCATGCCAAGCTACCTTCAGCCAGGCGTCTCTTCAGTTTATGCAAGCTCCAGAACAACACTCGACATGCATTCAGTCGGAACTCCTATAGTTAATAGACACACTTGTTTTTGGAGCGAACACCAAACATCTTCGTAAGATAATATCACTAGGGGAGTGCTCAATCGACCAAAGGTTGTGTTGAAGGCTCAGTGTAAGCAGACAATCTGAGGTAGCTGGGAGATCATTCCTTGAAGAATATCTAGAGCAATCAGCACCCACTTAACTATACAAAGATATCTGATTAAGACAAGTTCTTTCTAGCTTTGAAAGGTGTATTACAACCAATTCATTTTTATCTTGATTGTACTATTAGATAAAAAGGTCAAAACAATAACGATAAACCCAATTTAATCTTACAAGGTGGGGCCTGGGGAGGTTAGAATGTAGGTAGACCCTTACCCCAACCTTGTGGAGGTGAGTTATGCACCAACCAACAAACGAACCCGGTCTGTACCGTGGCAGGGTACTATTCTACCACTGGTGCTTGATTATTCAAAGGTCAAAGCATCAAAAGAATTTATGTAGTAACTGCTCATAACCTGTTTGCACAGAAACTGTGCAACTCCAGTTCATGCAGTTCTTCCACAAATGCAGCAGCACACAGGAGCTCCAGTTTAGTACCTAATGCAGGTGATCAGAGTAGAAGCTCTTTCAGCTCAAAGTCTTCTCCAACTAACTTGAGCTCAGCTAAACTCGACGAAAACTTGATACCACCTATAGTGCATCCATTCTTGATGTCTCGCATTAGGCCATGTGCTGAGTTAAATCGATTACATGTTTATATAATTTGCAATACGATTTGGAGCTGTAATCATCTATGGATGAATAAAGCTCTCATTTCTCTCAGAAAACTCATGGCTGTTTGAAGATCATTGCAGTATTCTCTTCAAGTTTTCTAAAACAACCACAAACTATTCTATTTATCCTGACTTTTGTATGCTTTTTGGCATCATCAACCACTCATAAGGCGGAGCTAGAAGCAAACGTATGGGTCTAACCAACTAGTTTTAGTTTAAACTATCAAGAAATTCACTAAATACATACAAAACTTAAATTCAGAACCAAGTTACTAACACTTAATATCGTCATCCTAAAAATTAGAACCCATAAAGTTTCAATCCTCGTTTCGCCTCAGCCAATCATCGAGTTCTTATTTCTCAAGTTATTGCTCAAATCCCTTTTTTCTAATGCTTCCTCTGTTAAACAATTGATTGGTTCTAAAACTTGCAAGTAGCTGAAAGAAAAACAACAACACACCCAATGTAGTCCCACAAAGTGGTGTCTGGGACGGGTAGAGTGTAGTAAGCCGACCTTACCTACCTCTGAGGTAGAGGGAGAGACTGTTTCCGATACACCTCGACTCAAGGAAAAACAGTCCAAAGCAGTCCAGAAAAGATAAAAACAACAAACACAGCAAAACAAGAGGCTGATAAAAGAAGGAACTTTAGTATATAACCAAGTTTCAATTTACTTCTGAGAGAGTTCAAGCTAAACAAAATAAAAACACTATCTTTACACTAAAAAAATTAGTGCAATTACCCAAAAATTGCTAAAGTAGAGTAATAAGAATGAAAATTAAAAGAGCAGCAATAAAAGAGTACTTAAGAGCAGCAAGAAGAATAGCCAATGCAATCACAAACAACTGCCACAATATACTTACACTAGCCCATGTCAACAGACCCGTTAACCCAACTGCCACAATATTATCCGGGTCAGGATCCAACAAAAGATCCATCCATCTCAAATTCAATCTGGGTTTTCCTCCACCATCACCATTACCATTATTACTTCCATTTCCATTGCTGGAACCATTGTTCTTCAACCCATTTTCTTGATTTTCAGTATTGTTGCTCCCATTTTCTGCAGAAAAAACAAGGAAGTGTTTTCGTTTAGGGCAAATCTTTGATTTGGGGATGTGAATTGAGGGAAAAGGGAAATGGGTTTTGGTGATTGAGGGGTTTTGAAGGATTGGTAGTGAATAGGATGGGGATATGTACATTGAAATGGCCATGAAAATGTAGGAAAATTGATTAGAGGTTCAAGGAAAATGGAGAGGAACCAAACAAAAAGGTTTTTTTATTTAGCTAAAATTATGATTTGACCTCTTTAAGCACTTTGGTCCTCAAAAACTTTTAAAATGTTGCTCATACACCCTATTTTTATCCCTTAAAACAAATAGTTGTGGTAGTTTTAAATTATGGGTAGTAGTGCACAGGTGAGAGTGTTTCACATTTAACTAGAAGTTTTAGGTTCGAGCCTTGGATATGGAGAAAATTATATTGGGAGCGCCACCCCCGAATGGGACTTGTAGAGCGCGATCCAAATTTAATCGGGATTTTAGTTGGAGCTCCAATGTGGACTCCAAACACCGAATGAAAAACAAAAAAAAATTATAGGCATTAATGTATATATTTTCTTATTATCATATCTCTCCACTTATATTCTAGGTGACTTCAACTTTTAAAGAATTTATATCTTATTAGGCATAAGTTTAATTGTTGAAGGCGATAATTAAAGATTAGCTTATAAAAGATAAAAAGTAAAAGTCAACCTATTTTAAACGCAATTCGTAGAAGTTCAACTCGTGATAATCGAGCAAGCCTGAATAAGAGCTTGCTCATATTCTTATGCTTCATATAAATCATGTTAGGAAGCTTGAAAGCCTAAATATCATAAGTGTTAAAAGTCTTTCATTTAATAAAGCGAACACATTTTATGATATTAATTATTTAAGAGCGATTATTAGAGTAAAGAAATTATAAGGAATAATTTGATGTACTAAAACTTTCGTCATGCACATGATTCGGTGAAGGGCTTCACAAAAAGGAAAACCTTGAAACGTGAAAGTAAGTTGTATGTGTATATCAACTATTTTCTCTGTTTATTTTCATTTATTATGATATATTTATTAAAAAAAAATATTATTTTATCACACTAACTCTTTTAATTGATGATTAGTATTAAATTTTAAAAATAATTTGAAGAATAAGTAATTAATGCTAAGGAGAAAACATGAAAAAAATTAATTATCTTTACTTGATATGTTAAAGTGACAAATAAAAATAAAAAGCTTTTTTTTAAATAGTAATAATGTTTCAACGTGCGTTTGGTGTGATTAAAAATAATTTTCACCAAAAAATAACTTTTTTCATAAATAAATTTTTTAATCAAACCTCAAATGAATAATATCGACACACTCGTAGTCGTAGAAAAAAAAAACACCATCATCATGTCTAGTAGAAGCTGGAGGCTTCTCAAAACGGTGGAAACACTAATTTCCTCAACACGTGTCTATTTTATTGCTCGACACTTCTAATTCTAAAAACTATATACTATAAGCACCCAACATGGAGTACATAAAAATGGGTAAATTATAGTACAAGAACAATATGCAACTATAGAGCCAAAAAAAAAAAAAACACTTGTACCATATTAGGAATTAATTAATCAAATTAGATATGGAGGAGAAAAATAATAATGATAAGGGAAAACAATTAACACAAATAGAAAAATGGCTAAGAAAACATAAGTTAGAGTATAGTTCAGCTACTAGACATCCTTTTATTTATTCTATCCATGATGGTTCCATTGATTTCTCTTGTTACAAGAAATGGCTGGTAATATTTTTATTTAATTTTTATTTTTCTTCCTTATTTTTAATCTCTAAATAAATAATTATGAAGTGCAGGAAAGGGAATATTTGTTTGTGAAAACAGCTTTGGTACCATTTGCAGCTAGTGTTTTGCTTAAAGCTTGGAAAGAGTCAATAGATAGCTCTGATGTTGAGGTTATTTTGGCTTTTTTGGCCTATTTGAATGATGAGATTTCTTGGTTAAAACAAGAAGCTCCCAAGTGGCACATTTCCTTGACAAGTGTTGTTCTTGATGACAAGCCACTCCTTGATTACTTTAGGTAACTACTTACATTTTTTTATCTGATCTTCTATATTCGTATTGAAGTTGATTAAATTTGGATTCTTTAGTGATGGGTTTATTTCTGTGGCAATCCTTAATAGGATTTGTTTCATTCTACAGTCTCAATATTTGAAACTTTTGATTTGGTCAGGGAAGAGATTTCAATTATTTCATCACAATACATGTTACTTTAACTGATTACTACAATAAGTAATACTTAGGAGGGGGGAATCAATTAAGATTTGTTTCATTCAAGTTTCTCAAACTCGAAACTTTTGATTTGGTTAGGGAAGAGATGACCCCAGTTATTCCACCCCAAAATATGTTGTTATTTTAACTAATTACTACTATTAGTAATACTTTATTAACCTTTAGTTAATATCCAACAATAACTTGGTTCACCCTAGAATATTTAGTGGATATTTTAATATGTGTGTGAGAGAGATTTGGCTTATAGTATTGTCTTAATTGTTTTAACTAGGCAAAAATTACCATATGTAATTACAATCATTACTAAATGACATAACAAATGGTATTCATGACCACTTCTAAAGGTTTATTATGTTACATTGATCACTTCTTGAAGTGGTTAATTTTATCATATATTTTTTCATTTAACTATATGATTTTCATGTAATTAATTTTATAATACAGTTTTTTCGAACGATTAACAAGCCCAGACGTGAAGTATACAGAAGCAATAACCATTTTATGGGCAGTGGAATCAGTTTATCATAATGGTTTTGAACATTGTTTAGAAGAAGGAAATAATACTCCAAACGAAATGAAAGATGGTTGTAAAATATGGGGTAATGAGAATTTCAAACAATATTGTCAATCACTTGAAAACATAGCTAATCGAACGCTAGAAGAGGCGTTGGACGAAGAAGTATCGATGACTGAAGTATTAATCCTCGAATTTCTTGAGAATATTGTTCGTTTTTGGAATATGAACCTTGGAGGAACTTAAGTTTTTGTATCGTATCGTGGTACGTACTATAGTTCAATGTTTAATATAGTTATCGTTACTTATATAGTATGTTATCGACTTATTTCCTTCTATACCAAGTAATGTATATCTATGTACATGTATAGCTAGCGTGAGTACATATATATATACTACTATAGTAGTGTGTTGTGTTAATTAGTGTTGATTATGCTCGTTGCTTGTCCCTTTTAATCGATTGTGAAACATGTGTTCACTTACAAATCAATTATTATAAGATTCGTGTTATCAACAATCGAAACTTTGTATTAAATTTAAAAGAGTAGTGTATTAAATTTTACCTTTTATCTCACAAGATAGTGTTTGAGTCCAGAAGATAAAGTGGCCAAAATAAGTCACTATTGCCACTATTTTAGTAAGTAACTAAAATAGGCTTAGTGAAAGAAAAAAATTTGTTTTATGTAATATTTCAAACGTTTTTCATTAGTTTTATAACGTGTATATTTTAATAAATAGCGGAATTATTTTTTACACTTTGTAAAGTGTAAGTTTTTCTTACACTTTGTAAAGTGGAAGTTTTTCTTACACTTTATAAAGTGGAAGAAAAAAATTACTTTCTCTGTCCTAATTTATGTGACTTACTTTTCTTTTTAGTAAGTCCCAAAAAGAATGACACATTTCTATATTAAGTAACAATTTAACTATAAAATGTCTATTTTATCCTTAATGAAATGATTTACAGCCACACAAATTTCTAGCATTCATTTTGGACCACAAGTTTAAAAACTTTTCATTTTTTTCTTAAATTTCGTGCCGAGTCAAAGTACCTCACATAAAATGGGACGGAGGGAGTATGTTTTACAAAGAGGAATATATTTCACTTTTTGCATTAAATTGTACTCTCTTTATGAAGCTTTTGCAGTGTTTGTCGTACAATTATAGTGATTTGACATATGAAAAAAAATATTACAATGTATTTTTATTTTTTTATTCTGAAAACTCCTCCAAGCTTTATTTAAGGAAAAAATTATTACATTATGTATCATAAGGGTTGATTTGATCTATGTAGTCATTTGGAACCCTCAAAAAGTCGGTCAATGATTCATCACTATAGATAATCCACTCTCCAAAATTTACTTGTACTTGTGTCAAAAATGAAGTAGGGTATTTTTCGACTATAATCAAATTATAATCAGTACTATTTATACCCATTGTTTTATAAATTGATGAAAGAAATTTATGATATCGGACATTAATTAAATATTTAGCATTGTATTTGGGAAGACAATTATAATAAACGGTATTTCCGTCATGTATAATTTCATCATTCCAATAAATCGAAACTCTAACTTTTGATTTAGAAGACATTTTTTTTTGTGATTGAAATGAAGAAAAATAGAAGACTAAAGATGTTTGAACGTCCTTAAATAGAGCTTGGAGGAGTTTTCAGAATAAAAAAACAAAAAAACATAATTTAATAATTTTTTCCGTTTTAATGATATGTCAAATCAATATAATTGTATGACAAACACTGCAAAAACTTCATAAAAAGATACAATTTAATGCAAAACGTGAAAAATATTCCTCTTTGTAAAACATAATTTTTTCTTCCACTTTATAAAGTGTAAGAAAAACTTCCACTTTACAAAGTGTAAGAAATAGTTTCGTTTTACAAGGTGTAAAAAATAGTTCCGTTATATATTAAAATATACACATTATGAGACTAACGGAAAACGTTTGAAATATTGCATAAAACGGAATTTTTTCTTCCACTAAACCTATTTTAGTTACTTACTAAAATAGTGGCTTATTTTGGTCACTTTTATTTTTTTTATGGCTTATTTAGGTTCCGAACTCATAGTGTTGTAAGTTCTGAAAAGAGAAATTATTTTCCGCATACCTTTCAAAACTTTTCTAATTATAATAATTAAGAGGTAAATTATATGGAAAAATTATTTAAAAATACAACTTATTTAATTATATTCTAAAATTCTTTATCATTTGATTTTGTTTTTATAGTTTGCAATCTTTCTATTCTCGGATACATCACTTTAGGCAATGTATCGAGATGTATGCGATCAATCAGAATGTTTTGAGATGTATGCGATCAATCGGAATGTTTTGAGATGTATTTGGATCTTACCAAATCTAAGAGATTTTTGAATTTGAAAAAAAGTAGGGATATGATGTAATTAACTCTTTATCCTATGTGATTTGTGCAAAATACTCACATATTACTTAAATCATTCTAAAAGAGAAGATATAATACATAAACATGTTTTTTGATTTTATCTCAGCCGATATTTATGCTCTTTACTTTTGGTTCTATAAAAATAAATATTTAAATTTGTATAAAATTAAACATTTAAACACATTATTTTACATGACATAATACACAATATTTGGTGAGATCAAATGGTGCTTACCATACTAACAAAGGGCTCTCTCCTTTGCTTATTTGGTAATTCCAACACACAATCTCAGAGTTGAAAATGAATGATAGCAACTTGATAAACACTTCAATTTGTAGGCGGGGCAAGTATTATCTGCCCCGAACCCGCCCGCATATCCGTTTCTCTACACAGTGCCTCGATTTCTCCACAATTCCCAAAGAAAAAACAAATAGTGTCCGCTCCATAGCAAAGGAAGAAGAAGAAGAAGAAGTTGAAAAGAAAATGGAAGAATCTAACAAAGAAATGTTGATGATCCAAAAATGGCTAAATCAACACAATGAACTCTACACTTCCGCTACCAGACACCCATTTACTCTTAGCATTCGTGATGGCTCCGTTGACCTCTCTGCTTTCAAAAGATGGCTGGTAATTTAATTTTTCCCCAAATTCTTATGTTTCTTCACTTGAGGTTCTTCTCTTACTTGTTAAATAAATGTTGGTTTTAGTAAACATGAAGTTTATGCTAGTCAAGTGATTCAGGAAGAACTATATTAAATTCTGTGTTGAACTAATTCACACTCTAAAAGCTAGCTGAAAGAGAGTTCTCGTCCGATCCAATTTAGGATCATTGTCATGCCCCTCATGTTTGGATCCAGACATGCTTTCACTACAACAAAAACAATTCTTAGCGCCAATAAATAACTGAGTATTAAAGTTCGTCATTTGATCTGGTGTCGCTATAAGCTTTAGGCACATTTATAAAAGTGTTAATTGCCTCTAAAAAAAACATATTTAGCGGCAATTAAGCTATTGCGGTTAACGATCTTTTTTGGTGCAGTGTTTGGGGTTTCATTCAAGGACTGGGGAGTATATTCACAAATTTGACCCCTTGCGCAACTAATAATTTTACTATAGTGTAAAGAACGTTGAGAAAAAAGAATTGTTCTTTTCTGGGATGATGGAGGAAAAGACTTGCTTTATACTTGTGGAGATCGGATGCAAATTTTATGTATAGGATAGAATAAGAACAGATGTCCTAAAGTCTAGCGAATTTGCGGAGCTTCTTGTGGATCAATGCTACTACCCTTCTATGGTGTCATTTACTAAAACAATGATCCCATTATTGCGTATTCTAGCAAACCCAGAATGTGGTCTTTAAGGCGTATTCTCAAAATCCATATATCTAAAGTTGTGGCAATGGGGTTTGGTTTGGTAATATGCCAATTTGACCACTAGGCACTAGTAGATAAAATGATTTGTTCCACCTGAATCCCAAACAATTTTAAGGTCATTTCTTCAAATTGCTCTCCATTTCTATGTTCATAGCCTTCATGTTAGCTTCATCAATATTACCTACCAAATAAAAGGCTTGTTCAGGAAGACCATCTAATTCTCCTCAAGGGAAGAAAGTTTCTGTTTACTATCAATGACTCCATGTACTGTTCTAAAACATTCAAGTTTAGAGCCGTTCTAAGTATCTTTATTTGATTGTTCAGCTCGATTGAATGTAATGACAACTAACTTCAAAAGATTATCGTTTGCGGCCTGAAAAAATTGGAGATCTGATGGGAGCTTGATCACACTTTAGTATTGTATTAATTTGCACAAGATAATCAACTTTTCATGCATATCTCCTCGCAACCGCATACATTCCTAGGCAGCGATATCTGCTGCCACATATTCAGCTTTAGTTCTTGAAACTGCAGCAACATATTCAGCAAACTAATCGGAGCTTGAGTGGGTTCTGATTTATGTATTGAGTTGTAACCATATTCACCGAGTGTTACACTTATCTTCTCCGTTTTGTTTCTGCAACTAAAATATGTGCTGTGTTTTGTTCAGTTTTCTTCTTGCAAGCTCATGAAGTTTTCTATCAGTTAATGATTAGATGTTGGATGCAGGGACAAGATTATATATTTGTTAGAGCCTTTGTTCCTTTCGTAGCAAGTTTACTGTTGAAAGCTTGGAAGGAGTCGGATGACGATTCAGACATAGAGGTCATTTTAGGTGGTATTGCTGCGCTGAACGATGAGGTATCATGGTTCAAGAGAGAAGCATCTAAGTGGAGTGTTTCGTTATCCAGTACTGTTCCTCAAAAGACTAACCTGGAATATTGCAGGTATAAAATGCACTATATGCTTACAAGGTCATACACATTTTTTCGTAATCAGCAGTCTTGTTTTAGTGGTTCTTGTCCCGCTACTATAATCTGTATGCTTTTGTCACAGTTACTATGAATGATTTCTGTTCCACAAGTAACACTCCACATTGATTGTGTCCTCCCCACCCCCATCCCGACCACCCCACTCCCCTCCCTCCACACCTTTAGGATAACATTTTCTTTCGTACCAAACATACTCAAAGTAATATTCTGTTTCATTGACTGTGCATCTTTTGCTACCAGATTTTTGGAAAGCCTAATGAGTCCTGAAGTAGATTATACAGTTGCTGTTACAGCCTTTTGGGCAATTGAAACCGTCTATCAAGAAAGTTATGCCCATTGTTTATCAGATGGCTCTAAAACCCCAGAAGAACTAAAAGAGACTTGTCAAAGATGGGGCAATGATGGTTTTGGTCAGTATTGCCATACTCTTCAAAACATAGCTAATCGTCGTCTTGAGAAGTCACCAGAAGATATCATCTCAAAAGCTGAGGCAACAGTTATGCGCGTTCTTGAGTATGAAGTTGAGTTTTGGAACATGAGTCGCGGGGAAACCTAAAGTGCCTCTTACCCCCTCCTAACATTGCTCATGCAGTGACATTTCAACTACTGTGAGATCCTCGCGTTTTGGTACATTTTTCTTTGGTTGACATATGGACTAGGATGATTTGTTGTATTCTATACAGAAACTTCTTAAGTACTTCTAGCAAATAAATATTAATAGGGGTGTCGAGGTCAATTTGTTCCCACCTCGACTATTCCATTACTATTTTACTACTACCTCTCATCAGTGGTGACTTTGAATGAGGTTTGAGGTCGAAGTGGAGCTTCACAGAAGAAAAACTGCAGTTTGATAATCTAGTTTGAATATAGTATTAGATGATTGAGTAAAATAAATCAATTTGTCAAAGTAAATGGATAATGCTCAACTTATTATTTATGATGGATTTTCTTTTATGCAGAAAATGGATTCTAATGATGATTAATAAAGTGGACAATTTTTTCTCCGATAAACATTTTTGCATATACTGATTAGTTCCTCTAAGGCGTCGTCTCAACATATGCTGCACTTTTGATCCTTCTGTTATTGATAAATTTTAGTTTTAATTCATATGACTAAATATAGTTGACCTTCAATTAATTGGAACATGCACTTTGATTTCTTTACTTGTGAATAGTCACAAATTTACCATAATTATCATTTATTCATGTATTGTGTTAAATTTATATTATTACTCTATATTCAAAGATTAAATATATTTGATGAATATCACAAGAACTACAATATATATAGAAATCAAAAGTGTTTGCTAATATTATTTTCTATTTAAAAAAAATTTTGAGAAAAAAAATATGAATCATTACTAATTTAAAGAAACTTTGGGAATTGGGACTTTACCATTAAGTATTGTTTGTTTTATTTGATTTAATAGAGGATTAGTCAAACGCATTTTTCGATGGAAAAGAAAAAGAGCAAAAAAATAAAAAAAGGCGGGAAAGTAATCAAATAAATGCGGCAAAACAATAAACTCTTCAAACCTAAAGAGTTAAAAAAAAAAAAAAAAAACTCTTCAGACGCGAGAATCGCTTCACCTTCAGTTTTCCGACGAGCAGTCTGAACTCACCGATCGGAGGCGCCACATTTTCCGATCAGAATTATTCAGGTAACTTTTCCTGATTATTGAATCGGTCTGTAACTGTCAAATTTAAATCTTATATTTGATTATTTACGCTCAATTTAGAACAATCTTCAAATTAAATCTATGATTGACTATATTATTACTTTCATTGTTATTGTTAACTTGAATATTTTGAAAATAGTCCAAATCTCGAGATCGTAAGCAAAAATGCAAAGTGAGCGTATCTAAAGTTCTCGTTTCTCCTTTTTTTTTAGCCAAAAATTTGATGAATAGAAGGAAAGGAGATTAGAAAGCAGAAAGATAGGCGAATGACTTGAGTATAGTATAGGTAAGATGTTTTCGTGAGCAGCAAACAACAGATCTCCCCTTAGCTGGTGGCTGTGTGTGAATCTTTCAAGGTAAAGGGTGGCTTGATTCGACAGTGTTGTTTACTCTGATCCAGAGGTAGTTTTCATTTACCAGCACGTAGGTGTTTTTTGAAAAGAAAAAAAGAAGTAATGTATAATTGGAAATGCTGTCTTAACTGAACTAAGTTAGAGTGAAAAACTGTTAGTATCTGAAGTATAATAGGGTGAAGATGATTCACTAAATCACACTTTGAGTTGCAAAAAGGACCTTATCAGAGAGATAGCTAAGTTTAGACCTTTTGATTAATGTGGAAATGAGAAAATTAAGAGCTTGGGGAACGTTTGTTTTCCTAAAAAATGGGATCGATTATCCTCTTTAGCATACTGATAAGTAAAAAATAATTGTTTGTATTAAGGACTTTATGCTTCTAAGTGCCAAAAAAGGAAAATAGTATTTAGGTTGATGTTATGAAGTCATTGGTCGAACTAGAAAACTATAAAGAAAGAGAAGCTAAGGTTACGAGGTAAGGTCAACTGGTTAAGGAAAGCTCAGGTTATGAAACCATATTTTTCTGACTTGGTGAATGGTGTATCAGTTCCAGAATTTGGAAAGTTCAAACAGTTGCAGGGAGAGCTGTGCATTGTTGCTAACTTACTCTCAAAAGTTCAATGGCTTTCAGAGAAATTTTTTCTAGATGATGTTTGATTGCATTTCGTATAATTTGTATGTGTCATTTACTGCTATGCTGTTTTCCCCGAAGGAAGAGAGAGAAGTACTCCCTTAGTTGAAGGTTTAACTTGTCTTTCATTCTGGCCTATCCATTTTCATTGAGGACATGACCCTTGATAGGAGGTGTAGAGATCGAAGATTAAGGTAGAAGGCGGCATATTTCTTTCCCATTCTCAGAGTATTAGTATTATTCTTGTTTTCTCCTTATCGTTAGATGTTTATTACTACATATTATTATTTATTCTCATTATCTTATTTTCTCGCTGTTGTTTTCGCTTGTTACCGCTGCCTCTGTTTAATCGTTTGTTCATTCAAGGGTCTATTGAAAACAACCTCTCTACCTTCTCAAGGTAGGGGTAAAGTTTACATACACTCTACCCTTCTCACACCCTACTTTTGGAATTACACTTGGTTTGTTGTTGTTGTAATGTTCACTACCTTGCATAAACTTTGCTAATATACTATCCTTTTGCATTTCGCCCTTTCTTTTAGTTTCTTGGTAACATGGAGACGTTTCTGGGTTTTCAAGTGGCCATCTGAAGTTTGAGAAGAGTTGGCAATAATTTGCAGAGCCTATTGCTGATAGGTGATCTTTTTTCCTATCTTAATTTTTCTTAGTTTTGTATCGTTTGCTTAGACTGAAGGATATCTATATTAAGTTATTAGGTGAAGATTCAATAGTATGCATCTTCAGTTAACCACTTGTTCCACATAAAAATGAGCCTGTCAACATGTAAATCAAAGCAATAGTCATTTCAGGGAATGAATAAAAAGGATTTTCCACTACAATGGCATCAACTGTTTTCACATTCAAACTATGAATGTTACATCTCAATTTTCCTACATCTATCCTTGTTTTCTATTTGGTAAATCTTGAATAATGATGGCTCAGTTTGTGAGCATAAATCAAAGAATAAGAGATGCTTATTGTACACTACACCCTTTTTCGCCAAGGGTGACTTCAATTCTGCTGCTGTAAATTTGCATCTCCGGTGAGGTTATTGAATGTCATCACTATGTTAGTCATCAAATTCTTATCCTACTCCTCCTTGTGTTTCTCTACTTTGTAAAGACAGATTTTGGTGAGTTGTAACCAGCAACCTTCTCTGCAGCTGTTCCCTCCTTTTTTTTGTCATCACTTCTATTTTTGACCATCTTACTAGCAGGGAAGTGCAGTCTAGCAATGAGAGGTCGTGGGGCTCTCATCTCTCGATCAAATCCCCTTACACAGACAAATCCTGCAAAATGACATTTTCAAGGACAGTTTAACATCTCACTCTAGGAATTAGGTAACTCAATCACATCTTTTACTTGAACAGTTCAGTAGTGGCACATATTTAACTCAGATCCCTTTTCTGTATCTTTTTAAATATGAGAAGCAAGAAAAGTTGGACTTACCTCTCCAGAAGCAGTACTGAATTTGTTCTGTTGACAAGCCTGATAAACATCAATGTTTATGTAGTCAGTAACTTAGACTCAATTCTTAAGTCATAGATCAAACCACAATGTTTTTCCTGAGCATTTGTTTGTACCTTTAAAAATTGTTGAGACAGAGGTCCCAAAGTACACGGTTCTTCTCGACAGGGACCATAGCAATTTTCTCGGAACATGAATTGGATCAAGACTGGATTTATGATCCGCGAATACCTGCACAGTATAAGATCACATCTTATTCAACGATCAGAATGATTGCAATCAATAACATCCATTTCCAAGTTTCATTACACACAGTTGCGCTTGTAAGTTTTGAAGCATCAATGTAGACTCTTGAAAATTGTGATCAGATGACAAGGTTTGGAATTTACCTCATTAACCTGGAAGTATGTGCCGTTGAGTGGGAAGCTCCCTCTCATTGCTGTACGGCATGGTATCTGCAATAAGCTAGGCGTTTCAGAGGAAAAAAGGCAATGCTAGCTTATAGTTCTTCTACAAGTAGTGACTTTAAAGGACAACAAATGCCAGGGCCACTCACCAGTAGTGTGCCTCTTACGGTTTGTGAGTTTGCCTCTCTTATGCCATTGCATGAATAGCATGTCGTCTCATTGCACAGGTTTCCTGATCCACTATGATCACACTTTGTTTCAGGAGGTTGAATTGAATTTACAGTCTCACCTGGTTGCAGTAGGCACAGAAGTTAAAACAACATAATCTACTGTGGACTAGAGTTCTAATGTAGTCAGTGGTGAAAAGGGAGGAAAAAAAGAAAAAAACTGGTCAGTGTGTCCTCCCGTTGCCGTACTATTTAGGGCAAATTTCGGTTTCAAAAGCTAAATGTTGCTAATGCATGGTTTCGCTTCAGATTAGCACTATGGTGAGAATCAGGGACACAAGTTTTCTCCATTCACTAACTGTTATACGTGTTGCATTAGTTGATATCCCAGAGAAGATGATACTGTTCAAAGAAAATTCAGTTGCATACCTGGTGTCCATATTGCCAGAAGGTACGGACTTGGATCATCGGGTTCTCTTTTATCCAACTGTATTGGAAGATTATTGGGTCATAATAAAGTTTAGTTCTAGCCAATTTTTTTTTTTTTGATGAAGAGCCAAATAATTGAGCAACAGAAGATAGACAACTGACCTTATCCAACAATTCATGGGAATCTGGGAGTTCATAACTGCAATATTAGAGTATTGACCATTAGTTTTGAGTAAAAAATGAGACGACTCAATACTCAATAATTGACGGTGTTGAGAGGTGTTGTGTATGTGCAATACAAACTGGTACTGCAGCTTTTTACATCTAATAATTCTCTCTTTTCAGTGCAGTGCAAATTTGTGTAGATATCTGCATTGCACATTCTTTGCTGATTGTCTTCTTAATTACGTGCAATTTCATATTCAAATCAACTCCTACTACAACAATGTTATATTCTACCAACTCCTTTTTATGGCATACTTAAAAGTTCACTTATCTTATTCTCACATATTTACACAGGTAAACATCTAACAAGAGATTAGGAACTTACACTTGGTGTTCTGTCCGTAGGCGGCCGACATTTTTCAGCTTGGGAGTAGGAATTGAAGCTGCATCTGGATTCAAGGCCACCAGAGCTTTGGATACGTCACCTTCTTTATTATGCTCTTGTAAAATAGTTTCCAAATTGGTGGTGAACTCTTTCATGTTGAGTTCAATCAATGGAATTTCATCAGGATCTTCAAAAAAACTATCTTCTATGTCACTTTCTAATAATTCTGGCAATGGTTCTGGTGTTGTTGGCTCCTCAATAATAGGTTCACAGTTGTTGGTAACGACTGTTGCTTCTCTATTTAATAAGTTGGTCATCTCTTGAGGTATTGGCATTGACCTTTCTAGGAAAGAAGGTAGGTCACCAGCCTCAACTGGAGCATATGGATACGCCATTCTTACTTCAGCTGCTGGGGGTAATAGCATGGGCTTGAACGCGGCAGCTGCATTTCCCTCACTAGGGATCGGAACTGCTGAACTCACTATACTCTTCTCCTCTGGGCCAGGAAGGGCAAGTCTTGCACTGCAGGTAAATTTTTAAACGTTGGTAAATTTTCCTAGAAATTAACTAAGTAACAAAAGAAGTAAAATATTGCCAGATTTTACATCTCTAATGCAGGCGACATCTGAGGAACAGTTTTCGAGCTCTACTAGCCAATTTTTGAAATTATTTTGTGATTTGAACTTAATAATAAGGACTGTCTGACTGATATTGGTATCATCATTATTATAATTTGAATTAGAAAAGTATGGTTTCTGTTCTTAGAGTTGCATTTTTAAACTTCAAACCATGTTTTTTCGTCCCAATTTTGTAGGTGACGCCAACTCTTTTAGTTTAAAGTTGCTAAAAAGAGGAATGAAGCAAATCTTAAGGTAACCTTATGTTCTGCGCTTCACTAGCAATTTGAAGATAGGAGATATGGATTACTAACCTTGCGTAAGCACTAGCAAAGTGTCTGCACTCAGCTCTCAGTGGGCATGCATTACAGTTAGGTTTACTTTTGGTGCAGAAAACCTGTGTCAACATTGGAAGTGAGCCATAATTATCATTCTTTCTGATGAGGGAGAACAACTTCCACAAAATTTGTCATATGAGGGCACATTCAACTTGAAAAGCTCAATTAAACTTACCTTTCCAAAGGTAATCATGTGGTAGTGCAACTCATACCTGTCAACAAACATAACCCTATTAGTGATACATCCATGGGTATGTTAGAGCGCCTTTTAGCTTATTAATTACATGTGTAACCAATGAAAATTATTATGAGGTCTTGAGAAAGTACAGTGTTCTCTGATCGAGCTTGCAGAGTCGTGGCCAGAGATACTTCTGAATTGACTCCAGAATTGGATACCTGTATTGAAGCATGAATGATAACCCATATAGTAGACAGAGTACAGTTTTGAAGTTTTGCTTTAATAACTTACAGTTCAAGAAGATGCAACTGCAGCGATTCAGGAAGTGGTTGGAGAGGAACCCATCCTAATCGCACAGCTATTCGTCCAACATTTGTGTCAACCTGACAAATTCAACTTTGAGTTCTAGATCAAGTTAGTAGATCATTGCACATTGTTGGCAAGTGGAACTTACTGGAAAAGCAAGGTTATGAAGTGTTAATAGCCGCACGCATTCTACACTTTTCAGACCCAGTCCACGAATACTCAAAAGATACTCTCTGCAGTAAGGAATTTTTTTAGGGGCAGATAAACTCACGAAGGTAGAAAAAACTTTACTGTATTATTGCAAGGAACTTACTTCACTTTGTCTGGGGCCACATCTCTCAACCATTCTAGGTCAATACTTCCATGATCCCTTACCAGTCTATCAAGGAAGTCCTGCACAATAAGCAATTATGTTTTCTATGAAATTTTACTTGCGAAGTCTCTCTTTCTCCTTGTGACTAATGAATACATGTTTAGTGCTGGTACCTTAATTCGCTCTGCCAGCATGTTGTTCATCCCTCGTTCCTTAATAGCATCAGAAATTTCTTTAACTGCTGCACTTCTGACTGCTTCGTAGTTCAATGAGTCCATCGCATCCTTGCTTCTTTCTTTTTTTCCACTATTTGATTGGACTTCCTTTCTCAAGCTATCCCAATCAAAAGCTTTCTTATCTCCTTCCTCAACTCTTCTTTTTCTTGTCTTTGAGATGTTGGTGCCTGTTGTACTGGGTTGCTTGCTTGAAGGATAAGCTTGACCTTCTGCATGGAATTTGGTTATATTGCAAGAGCTTCTTGTATGTACTATGAGGTAAGGACTATAAGATTTTGGGATATCAGGATTACCTTCTTGTCCTTTAGCAACGGCTTCTGAATGGTTTACTGATTGTCGGATGCAAGAACTTTCTAGTTGTGAAGCCATTGCCATCTCCTTTTGATGGGAACTTACAGAATGTTGATTACTTACCTTGTGAGGTTGCATTTTCGCACCTCCTATCTCTCCCATCCTTGGTGCATGAATAACGGGAAGTGTGGTTCGCTGAGCTATTAAAGGACTCGAACTTCCTGCTATTTGTTGCATGCTTTTTCTCATGTCGATTTCTTTCTCATGGCATGCTGTTTCATGTTTTCCAAATTCTGGTATCATGTTCAACCAGGAATTACTGGCAGAACTAATTGGTATCTCTTGGACCTGAACATGCGGATTGATTGGATAGCCATGTAAATATGTCTCTGCATCAAGATTTTCATTATGCATGATATCTGCTACAGTTTCTATCTTCTGATTCCCAAAGACAGGCGACTTTTCTGAAAGCCTATTCCTCATAAAGTGACTCTGATATTCCTGGAATGCAGCACTCCACTTTGTCGGTGGAGAATGGTTTGCTTGAGTACTGTCTTTGTTCAAGTTGGGTGAACTTGGCTGGTCTTCACTTTCTAAGTCGGATCCGGAGCTTGACCTGAGTTCTTCATTGGCTTGAAGAATGAGAGAGTCAGGAGAGTTTTGTAATGAAATGACTTCCTCGTCAACTCTCTTGTCATGCTCACTTACTAAATAAGCTCTAGATGTATGAGTGTGGTTTTCCATTCTGTGCTGTAATCTAGCTTTATGATATATGGTAGTCCCATCTGGATCTATTATTTCGACTTCTGGTTCCTCCACTACTATGTTACACCCATCTTGGGAGAGGGTATTCTTGGTGCTTGTTGGCAAGGGGAACTTGGCTGCAAGGCACATGAAAGCAGAGCTGCAAGAAAGGTTATGTTATTGAATTATCAACTTCTATTTTTAATTAGATTGACTATGTTCTTCTGATGGTAGCTGACTATCAATTACCTTGAGAGATGATCTGAAACATTCTGTGTGAGGAATACTCCTATTACTGAGTCGACTACAGATCCCTTCCAAGGCGAGAACCTCCTATCCCCTGCAAAGCTTTTCAAATTATTTGTCTATTTGGAGTTGATAATATCACGATAACAGCAATTCTAATAATATAAGACAGATGTGTTGTGGAAATGAATGGTTGTTTATTACCTTGAACAAGGCGCATTCGTGCGACAAAAGAGTCTACCCGTCCACGGACAACTTTCCTTTCATCTTCCCACCATTTTTCGTTGTCCTTGTCCATTGTCTCTGCACTTTCTTCCTTCCCCATTAAGACGTTCCATAGTCTGTTGGTCTCTGGGTCAAGGTCCACTCTGGGCCGTGCTTTACGTCTTTTGATAGGATCAAATCCATCATAAGGGATAATTGTGCCACTGCCCTTGTATGGAACAAGGGCCTTTTGCTCCACTTTAGCAGCATTTTTCTTGCTATTACTGATAACAAGGCGTTCCAATTGCTGTGTGATTATATCAACTGACACTACATGTCTTTGTAATCCTTGTAAGCCTATGTCGACACTCACTGGATGTCTGTGTGTTCCTTGTATGCCTGTTTGACAGAAAGTTTGTAGTGATTGGAATCTTAGTAAGCATTGGACATATGTGATATTTGAAAAAAAAATAGTATTTGAAAGTAAGTTGAAAATTGTATTTGGAAATTGAAGTGTTTTGTCATGCATTTAACTTGAAAACAAGATGAAATATTTTTAGTAGAAAAGATTTTTCTTCAACAGTTTTAAAAATTTTGAACAAAAAAGGAAAATTCATCTTCAGATTTTTTTTCGAAAAATCAGCCCAATGTATAACCAAACAATGTTCTGATTATTATTTTTTTAATAGAAAGGGAAAGATATTCCATGGACAAACCGTCCCATCATGATTCTTCATACTTGGTCTAAGACTGATGCTACATTGCTGAAAGAAGAAAACAATAAAAGCAAGAGTGATGCCATAGTTGCAAAAGGATACCTCTAGCTTTTGTCAGGTGATGTTGGTCAGCTCGTGAATTCTTGTTCTCTCTTGGAAGCAGCTCCCCATAATTGGATAGTTCATTGGGTGACATCTTCCCCATGTTCTGCTGTGCTGGCATCTTATTGTGAGAATTTCTTCTCTCAATGTTTTGTACCACCATAGCTAGATTTTGGAGTTGATACTGATGAGTCCAGTTGCTGCTTGTGGCCTGTACTTGGGATCTGTGGATTCCAGCCGTCTGCTGGGATATGTACTGTGGTATGGACTGTGCATAAGAATGCATCTGAGATGGGGTTGGTTGCTTTTGCAAATTATGTTTAACAACCATGGGACTAGCACAACACCTACTACCCTCCTCACTGGCTCCGTTATATCTGTTTATGCTCAAGCTGCTTGACGGGAACTTTGTTGAGTCATGAATTGCAGCTGCAGTAGAGGAAGGAATACCAGATGAAGTGCTGCAGTTTCTTCTGCTGTTGTCATTCCCCAACATTTCCGAGCACACAGATCCCATCTGGCTGAAAGTTCTTGGTTGAAATGGGGAACTGGGGAACTGATCCCTCTTGGATCCTCTTCCGTCGTTGCCTGTGGATGCTGTGTCTCTCAGAAGTAGAGGCATCCTACCCAGTGCTAGCTGTCTTGGTTCATACAGCTGAATGCTGTTTTGATACCTAGAGACAGTTCGCATACTTAGACTTCTTGCAAGAGCATTCAGTGCCTGGTTATTTCTTGTAACTTGATTTGCTGAAGGAAGTGGTGATACCAAATCTTTTGGCTTTTCCATTAGCAGTTTCTCTGCAATTTCTCCTTTCCTCTGATTCTGCCCAGCTGATATTGCAGAAGCCTCCATGATAGCCAATGACAACTCCATGTCTTGGGAATTCAAGTTCAAATCGAAAGTTTCTTTCTTTTGTTGATGTTTTTCTGGGTGGTGGATATTGGTACTTGGCAGGCTTTCATCTTTTGTTATGTCTTCCAAGTCAAAATCTAGCATTTTCCGACATGTTTTTTCTGTCTCTCCAGCATCAGGAACTTTGTCCTTGTCAACAACTTCAGTTTGTTGAGTTGTTGAAGCATTGGGGCCCTTTCTGCGGACATACTTCCTTTTTCCTGATGGGTTCTCATTTGGAGTACTATTTCTTTGGGCAGCGGACTCATTAACTTCGGTTTGTTCAGTTGTTGAAGCTTTGAGGCCGTCTCTGCGGACATACTTCCTTTTTCCTGATGGATTCTCATTTGGAGTACCATCTCCCGGAGCAGCACGCTTCGGAGTTCTTTTGGTTTCCCCTTCTATTACTACCTTCGGCCGGTGTTTTCGCCTTTTGGGAGTTTTCGATGCTGGTGTCTTGTTTAGGTCAATGTCCACATTACCTACATTGCCATTATCAACCTTTTCAGTCAATGGTGAATTGACAACCACTGAATCTGTGACTCTCTGTAAGAGTTTATCAGAGTGGTCATCTTTGGATTTCATAGACCCGAGAACATTCTCCTGCCCATCTTTCTCAAGGCTAGACCTTTCTTGTATCGGGACATTTTGTCTCTCAAAATGCTGGTTGTCATTGAAGTGGTTATGTTCTGGTGTTACTGGTGCAAATGTGAAGAAACTATTTGTGCTTGGACTTGTACCAGCATCTGGTGCCAATGGTGAAATCAAGGATCTATTGACCTGATAAGGGCTTCGCATGCCATCTGTAAGGAAAATAAATTAGACAAACTTGTGATTTAGATTGAAATATCATGATATATATCTATCAAATGGGATAATTTCTAAGCTTTTACGTCACTAACTTGCATTCAAAATGCATATCTAACTAACTTTTATTATTAGGAGTAACTTGATACAACAGTTAGAATCTCTAATACATATAAGGAATTGATACACGTATTATATCGTATCTATCAAAACAAAATAAAATGTTGTGCTAATGTATTGTACTCCGTAGTTGTATGGACTTCCTAGCACAATCTCTGCTGTGCTCACAGAGATTGTAAATTAGGGTTTGAGTACATTGACATGCATAAATCTTGTTAGTGAAAAAATAGCATGTTTTTTTTCTTTTCGTTGTACTGTTCCTAGGAATTGCAATGCAATATCTGAAAGTGTTCCTGCCTTTCATGTATTTTCTTTTTCTGCAAACATAAGTTTGAAAGACCTCATAAATGGATATGTTCTTGCAATACTAACATAAGAGTAAACTCACCAAGTGGTAGGTGTCGGTTGTAACAATCAAACGTCTGGTTTGGACTAATAAACACTTGACTCTCATTGAGCAATGTTTGACCTGCAGCTTTGAGTTGCGGCTGCTCATATCTGCTGTCAACTTGAGCATATGAGTTCCGAAGGATCGGTATATCACTGAGATAGATGTTGCTTGATCTTCCACGGGTGGAGATCATATTTGACTGGTTCTTCATCCCAATCAATTCTTCTAAAGAATTCACTTTTGTGCAAGCAGGCATACTGTGATCTGGTACATTTTCGCAGCTATTGATATCTATACCGGAGCTTCTGTTACTGACTGCTACATCAGACCAGTGACCAGTAGACCCTTTATCCCAACTCACAGAGGTGACAGGATTCTGAACTACTCCAGTTTCAGAAGCTGGCATTAGTAAAAAGTCACCATACATCCCGAGCAGGTCTGGCCATCCTGTCATCTCAATCTGATTCCGTTGCATTTCAGCTTGAACAAGATCTGGTAATGGCAAAACAGGCTTTTGCGGACTAAAAGGAATCCGAGGATCCCCATTTTGGACACCTCCATTCTCTTGGGGAGTTGAAAATACTCTCCCCGGATTCATCCTTCAATTGTAAGTCTATTCTTCTCGGCTGTCTAATTCATCCCTCGGATTTTCGCTTTCAACTGTTCAAGACCGACAATGTTTCAACTCCCAGATAGCACTTCACCTGTAAAACATACAAATGAAAAAGATTCAATCCATAACTGCTCCCAAGTAGAAGGTTTAAACTCATGAAAAAATAACAGTTCTTTGATATGAAAGCATAAAGATTTCATCATGCATTTAATGACAGGAAATTTGAGAAAATATCAGAAACATAAATAGGCAGATCCAAAATCTAACCTCAGTCAACATGCCACGATAACTGAACCAATTAACAAGTATTATCAAATTCCAAATAACATATATTTCAAAAATTAAAAAAAATTATTGAAACAAATCACTATATGAATATAAACTTAGAACGATTCGTCAATTTGAACATACAGTTTCTTAGTACTCAAGTTCTATACACTTCCTTTTGGTTTCTAATCCAGTGTATGTGGTACCCAACATTAAAACCTGACTTATTCATGTTTTCCCGTACCCAGGCTTGAAACAGAGATCTCTAGTTACGAAAGGAAGAGCTCTATCTGCTGCCACATCCTTTGGTGGTGAATTTTATGCACTTTACTAATTCAAGTCTCTGAATTTTGTTTTCTGCAGCCTAAAAGGAATGACTTTTCTACCTATACATACACCAATGACAAAATCAACAATTACTATTTCCAGTTCATTGACATTTTATGATAAACCCAAATGAATCATCAATCAGATAACAGATAACAGAAAAATAAAAAATGTTGCTCATTATAGAAACTCAATCTCAAAAAAAGGAAAGATTAATTCACTTTTCAGTTTCTTTCTCATTTCTATCTTTTTACTGTGTGTACTTATCATCATCATCATATCCACATACCAAATTCATAAACCAAAAAAAAAAAAAACACAAATGTTGTTTACCAATTAGCAAAATCTCACAGAAAACAGACTTTCCATCAATTCTTCTAAAGCACATCTTAATCTCAGTCAAGATTACTGACTTTCCCCTGTCTATATATAATGGAGTTCTTCATTAATTGACAGATTTTTCTTCCTTAGAATTGGAAGAAAAAGATTTAAATGACTACTAAAAATTCAACATTCCCAGAAATGACACAGGAAAAAAACAAGTGAATTGGAATAACAACAAATTTAGAAATCACACTGAATTTGAGGAAATTCAATTCCCCATAAACTTCACCCAAAATCTACAAAAAAATAGTTCTGAGTTGAAAAATGATCACACCTACTTTTATGGATTGTTGTTGCACAAAAAATTAAAACAAACCAATTACCACAAAAAAAAAGTAAAAAAAATAAAATAAAATTTAGAACAAAATTATTATATTTATAAACTAAACTTACCGATCTTTAGCTGAGTCCAGTTACCGGAGTGAATTTGTTTAAGAACCAGTCAATGCCGGAGAGCCAAAGTCAGTCTACTGTTTAAAAAAAAAAAGGAGAGAGAAACAAGAGAAAATGAAGGACAAGTAGAGAGAGAGAGAGAAAGAGAATAGAAGAATTGGAAAAAAACAATATCAAGAAATAGTACACACCTTTGTATACGTTAAAGAAAAATGTTGTTATGTTTATGCTTGTACTATTTATATACTAATTATATATATATATATAAAATTGGTTTGGAGTTGAGAGGTGAATAAATATTTGGGTAAAGACTACATTCAAAGCATAAAATCTTCATTTGTTACCAAGATTAATAACCATATATTAAAAGTGTATATATATGTTTAAGATAAGATGACAATTTTTTTTATTGGAAATAATTATTTATTGGTGAGTATTGGTTTAAATAATACTATATATATGAATTTAATTAATAATATTTATTTTATTTAATTTTGATCATGATTTCTATACATCAAGTGTCACGTAAAATTATTGGTATATATTTAGTTTGACCGTAAATTTAATAATTATATTTATCAATTTGGACAGGATTTCTATACTTGGAGCATGCATGAAATTGTTATAATGTATCTATTTTTATTATTGAGGTAGAGATGTTGATCTTATAAGTAATTAGATAATATGTTCGTATTTTTAATTCATCTTTTTTTATTTGTATTGTATTTATTTTTACCATTGGGAAAAAGACGTGAATTCAATATTTGAATTAGATATTATATTTATATTTTTGATTTGTAATTTATTTATCTTGACCATTGGTAGAGAGACATTGATAATGCCGTTACTCATATTAAAAAAAGGAAGAAAAAATTGATTAAGTTTGACGAAATTTAATTGAAAGTAAATTTTATATGTATGTCAAATATTTAGTCTATATTTTCTACTATGTTTTGATTTGTAATATTTTTATTTTGACCACTGGTAGAGAGACATTGATAATGTCGTTATTCACATTAAAATGAAGAAGAAAAAATTGATTAAGTTTGACGAAATTTAATTGAAAGTAAATTTTATATGTATATCAATTATTTTGCCTATATTTTCTACTTTGCTTTGATTTGTAATATATTTATGTTGACCACTGGTAGAGAGAAATTGATAATAAGTTTGACGAAATTTAATTGAAAGTAAGTTTTATATGTATATCAATTATTTTGCCTATATTTTCTACTCTGCTTTGATTTGTAATATATTTATTTTGACCACTGGTAGAGAGACATTGAAATAAGTGTGACGTAAATTAGTTGAAAGTAAATTTTATATGTATATCAATTATTTTGCCTATATTTTCTACTCTGCTTTGATTTGTAATATATTTATTTTGACCACGGTTAGAGAGACATTGATAATATCGTTACTCACATTAAAAAAAGAAGAAGAAAAAATTGATTAAGTTTGACGAAATTTAACTGAAAGTAAATTTTATATGTATATCAATTATTTTGTCTATATTTTCTATTCTACTTTGATTTGTAATATATTTGTTTTGACCGTTGGTAGAGAGACATTGATAGTGTCGTTACTTGAATTAAAGAGAAGATATTTGCGCCTTAATGATCAAATTAGATGAAATCATTCAAAGATTAGTGATTTTTATATTCTATTAGTAATTATATATTATTGCAATATTTTTTTGTTCTATATTTTTTATCGTCAGTCATACGTCACTATATATCACTTTAACCGTTCATACGTTACAAGACACTCAGTCGTTATTCATGTGTCATTATATGTTACTCCGCGCCATTCTATGTCGGTCGAAAAATTATAAATAAAAATTTAGCTTCTAGATTACTCCATTAGTTATGCTATTTAGCGTAGCGTCTGACGATCCCTACTTACTATTTTGTATATTTAATCTTTTATGATATAGTTTATAAAGTGATTCTTTTAGAAGGGAAGTCACATTACTACCATCAAATATTAGCATGCAAAAAACATGTATATATGAATAAGTAAACAACATAGAAAACATTACTTTATAAGCCAATACATTGCATTATTTTTATGATATAATACATTATACTAGATTTAAGGAAGGCATTATTATTTCGTTAGAGATGAATGAATACACGAGAGATATTTAAAATGTGTATGGTACTTTCTCATTTGATTTGATTAGTTGATGTGTTTATTTTCTTTATATTTAGTTTTTACTTCAGTTATATTTTCATAGACATAACTACCTTAAGCATTAAATCAAGACAAATTATTATAATGTTTTTAATTTTAAGACAAATTTCATTATAACTTGATGTATAATCATTTTTTTTGCAACCATTTGCTTTCTCATAAATTTGCAGATGGACCAAAACCATACAAATGAACTTATAAATGCATCTCAAAGTATGGGGTAAAGAATGTTGCGTTTTCACTTTGTCTCCCGGGATCCACCACAGTAGAATAAATAATTTTATTCTACTTTAAACATTGAATATAATAAATTGTTAAAGTTTTTAAAAACACATTAACTTTTTCATTGAACATGATATTGATTTTGGAGACATTACAATTTTGAGCATCAAATCAAGAATGTTTTCAATTTTTTGACAGCTTTTATAATTACCTAATATATGATTATTATTTTTTCATAACTTTTTGCATATTGTAAATTTGCAAACAAACTAGAATTATATACAGAAATGAAATTCAGAACCTATAAATATGATTTGATTTGATTTGTTATTTTTTGTGATAAAAAAATATAAATAATGTTATTATACTTTAAACATAGTATATAATGAATAGTTAAAGTTTTTTTAAAAAAGAGTTAAATACATTTCTAACTTTAAAATGAACACAATATTAGTTTTGATATAAATTTAGCAATTTTCTGGCTTTACAACATATCATAAAGATTAAACTCAAATAAAATGTTAGTAGAGGATGGGGACGAGAGTTGAAGTTCGAAAAAAATAGAAAATAAAATTAAATGAGAAGAAAATATGAAAATATCCTACAAGATTTAACCTCAAAAGTCAAAACAAATTCAAGCGGGGAGAAACTATCGAAAGTTTGAGACGCTACTAAAAAAAATATTTGTGTCTCCAGAAGTAAGTCATATTTGATTATAATATAGTGAAATGCAATTATTTTTTCTAAATGAACACAATATTGATTTTCGTATGAATTTAGCAGTCTTCTGACCCTAAAACATATCATAATGATTAAATTCAAATAAAAATTTAGTAAAGGACGGAGGCAAGAGTTGAAATTCAAAACAATAAAAAAATAAAAGTTAAATAAAAAGAAAATTTAAAAATATATTGAAAGTGCAAGAGTTAACCTCAAAAGTCAAAACAGATTCAAGTAGGGAGAAATATTCGAAAGTTTGAGACGTTATTAAAAAAACATAAATATTTGAGTCTCCACACGTCATGATATTTGATTATAATAAAGTGAAATGTAAATATTTTTTCTAAAAGAACACAATATTGATTTTGGTATGAATTTAGCAACCTCTTGCTCTAAAACATATCATAAAAATTAAATTCAAATAAATTTTTATTAGACAATGGGGGCAAGAGTTGAAGTCCGAAAACAATAGAAAAATAATAATTAAATAAGAAAAAAACCTGAAAATATTGTGAAAGCGTAAAATTTAACCTCAAAAGTCAAAACAGATTCAAGCGGAAAGAAACATTCGAAAGTTTGGAACATTATTAAAAAAAGCGTAAATATTTGAGTCTCTGCAAATAAGTCATCATATTTTATTTTAATAAAATGAAATGCAATTTTTTTTTGTAAATGAACACAATATTGATTTTGATATGAATTTAACAATCTTCTAGCTCTATTACATACCATTAAGATTAAATTCAAATAAAAAATTAGTAGAAAATGGGGGCAAGAGTTAAAGTTCGAAAACAACAAAAAAAGAAAAGTGAAATAAGAAGAAACCTGAAAATATTGTGAAAGTGCAAGATTTAACCTCAAAAGTCAAAACAAATTCAAGCGGGGAGAAATATTCAAAAATTTGAGACGCTATATAAAATAAAGCGTAAATATTTGAGTCTCCACAAATAAGTCATCATATTTGATTATAATAAAGTGAAATGCAATAATTTTTTCTAAATGAACACAATATTGATTTTGGTATGAATTTAACAATCTTCTGGCTCTAAAACATATCATAAAGATTAAATTCAAATTAAAAAATTCAGTAGAAAATGGGGCAAGAGTTGAAGTACGAAAACAACAGAAAAACAAAAGTTAAATAAGAAGAAAACCTGAAAATATCACGAAAATGCAAAATCTAACCTCAAAAGTCAAAACAGATCCAAGCGAGGTGAAACATTCAAAAGTTTGAGACGCTATTGAAAAAAAACGTAAATATTTGAATCTCAAATAAATTATGATATTTGATTATAATAAAGTGAAATGCAGTAATTTTTCTAAACTTTTTAAAAATAAATTGAATACAGATGAAATTTCTTGTTTAGTAAAGCATTGACTGATTTATTAGATATTGTACAGATGCAATGAGCCTAACTCACCAAGAATAGTGTGATGACGTTTAACAAAAACAATATTCGTAATACTCTTCTATTATATTTTAGTTCAAAAGTGTTCGACTAAGCGAATGGAGGAGTGCTCATGTCACCTTTATAAAAGTAATAACATACTAAATGAAATTCCATAAATGAGATTAGAAAAAAGATAGAATGTACGTAGATATTAGTCCTACTTTATAGAGGTAGAAAAGTTGTTTTCAAAAGACCCTCAATTTAAATATATCAAATTAAAATAGTTACGAATAAAAAATAAGACTCTTAATGCAAAAAGCATAGCAAAACATACAAAAACAAAGAAACGATAACATCACATGACAACAAATTGTAACACCTAGGTCTTAGAAAAGGGCTAATTTTAAAAAGAACTAAATTGAAAATTTAGCAAGTCTGTGAGTTTTAGGTCAACTTTAAACGATCATAACTTTCAGTACATGATGAGTTAAGTGGCCCATAAGATATCAAATGAAATATCTTTGAATCATCTTTCCAACACCACCGAGTTTGCTAAATTTCGAGTTCGTATGAGAGAGATATGCCCGTTTGAATTCAGTCTGTCCAGTTAAGGAAATTCATCTGAATTATGGAGGGGTATTTTGTTTTTTCCTTACCCCATTTGCCTTAAGCGTGTTTTTCACCCAATTAGGGGTCAAAGGCTCAAAGCTGATTAAAATCAGTTTACTCCTAAGTCTAAAGTGTTCAAGAAAGGTAGGGCAAAATTCAAGAGAAGAAAAGAGGAGTTTCAAAAGTTTTTCAAGATTTCTAAGAAATCGCCAAGAACTTATTCTTTCGAGATACGTGAGGTTTCTAATAGTGATGTTCATCCTCACTCCAAACATGTATTTCTTTCTGTAAATCATCCATGAAATCGTTATGTATAGGTTCTTGAGGAATTCTTAAAGTTTTTACTTCATTCTTTATCAATAAAGTCATGCTGGCTTGTTAAAGTGAGGGTTTTGCGGATGAGTGTTGTTCTTCGTGTAAATTGAGGGAGTTTTCGATGAATTTCGTTGGGTTTATAAATCTAAATGAGTTTGGGAATGAATCATTCAATTTCAAGTGGGTTAGGCTATGAATTGAACTAGAAAAATATGTCAATATTCTGAATTTGGATGGAGCATCGCGCCCCCAAGGCGCCAGGGGCCTAGCGCGACGCTCCAACAGTGAGCTCAATTAAACCCCCAGTAAATGGGGGCTTGGTGCAACGCGCCAGTAGGACGCCCAATCAGACCCTCCAGTAAATGGGGGCTAGGACGCCCAATCCGACCCCAGTAAATGGGGTGCCAGTAGAACATCCAATCAGACCCCCAGTAAATGGGGGCCTGACACAACGCGTTAGTAGGACGCCCAATCAGACCCAGTAAATGGTTCCTTCTTTGTTCTCATTCATACTTGTTCTTTTGAGCTAAGTTGTCATTCTCTTCTTGTTAACAACTATCTAAACCTTCATTAATGATCTTATGCATATTTTAATCATCATTCTTAAACTCACATTTTCAAGTCAAGGTAAAGTTAAAAGGGAAGTTCAAATATTTTATTTTATAAACACTTAAAAGATTTCAAATGCTATTTATATAACTAAATATATACTTATGTATCTATGTTGATTATTGATGAACTTGAAAGATAAATTCACAAGTACATCTTTTCAAGAATGTAAACACGTCTAATGTTTAAAAAGTATTTCAATCATGTAAGAAATTCATTCCTTGTAATGGGTGAATTGAGCATAATGTTATATCTATTATTTTGGGAGTAGTATCGAGTTGGGTTAGAGTCTCTTTTAATTCGAAAGTCTCATAGAACTATGTAGCCATCGTAGGATATGATAGCATTGAATCGTCATGCGACTCCTCACTACCAATTGGGTGGATCCATAGTCACGATATCATCCTATACCCGGCAAAGTATATGGTGGCCCTGACAACGTGAGGCGAAATATTGTATCATTAATTAGTAGGCTCATGGTAATGGTTGTCGGTTAGAAACTCCCCACAAGTAAAGTATATTATTTTCATGTTACTTTCATTGCATATTTTATGGTAAAGCTTAAATGGTTTTCACTTCACATTCATTTATTAATCCAGTTATGTTGTTTCAGTCCTTCAAAGCCAGATTATTGTTTACTCTAATCTTTTCACATACCAGTACATTCAATGTGCTGACTTCATTCAACTTGCATCATTTCATGATGCAGATACATGTAAGGATCATCAACCGGCAAATCATTGAGATCATTATCCACTCGCAGACAACATTTGATGAGGCCCCCTTGCTTTCATGGGACTATTTCATTTTAGTTAATAGCTTTAGGAGATGTCGTGGGTCTTGTCCCGACATCCATCTCACATTGTTAGAGGCTTCGTAGACAGATTTAGTAGATATTTTCCATTTTTTTCTGAGGATGTTTTGTTTAACTCATAGTTCATGTTAAGTATTTTGCAAAGACAATATTTCAAGACTTTCTTAAATGTTCATTTGTTCACCTATTTAAGCTTCCACATATTGTTTAATGTCATGTAAGTCATGTAGCCAGGTTAAGGGTCGCTTGGGGATCATAAATGGTTCTCGAGTGTCAGTCACCTCCAGGATGTAGACTCGGAGCATGACACAAGTATCAAAAAGTAAGAGACTACCTTAATAAAACTAATATTATCTTTTTAATATTACCTCGAACTTTACAATAGCCAATGTGGCTATTATGTTGTATCTACGCATTATCTAGCTTAATTATAAAAGTCATCTGTACTATTATAATGTTTATAATACAAGTACAATATTTTTACCCAAAAATATTAATGTATTTGTATCTCTTAATTAATTACTGACTTGTGAAAATGACGTTTATATAAAATCAAAATGTAGGCACGAAGATGCTTGGTAACTTGTTAGGGTAATCTTCAACAATTTATGCTAGTGTTTTTTCCACTAAAAATAAATCATATATTATTGCAAATGAAAACTATATTATATGTTTAGAACATAAAGTAAATGTGACGAATCAGTAACGAATTATTAATCAAATGTGAGTATATATAAGGAATTATTTGTTTGTTTTATTTGTATTTAAATTATCGTTAAATATTATAAATATTAAGTCTACATATTATTGAATCAATATATTTATTTACTAATTACCAATAGTTTACTAAGATATTTTCTCCTTTTTTTTTCGTGCTCACTAGGGATCGGGACCCCCAAAGAAGTTGGGAGTCTATTGAATATTAAATTTCTTATATTTAAATAGACATGTTTCTTGTTAAGAATGACATGTCCTATGCACTTTTCAAAAGAAGGTGACTTATAATATTATATTTAAATTTGGACGAAAGACAATTAAAAGTCATTTTCGTCATCAAAAGATATAGTACAGTGGATAGGGTTGTTTCTTTCATAACGAAATATTTTTAATTTGAACTCTAGATATGAAAAAATTCTTAGTAAGAGTGTTATCTCTTCAATGGGACCCTATCCGACACGAATTTGAATTAGTCGAGCTTCAATACTGACCATAAATTCTTAAAATATATGTATTTTCAAGTTTCATAAACTGGTAGATCTTTAAAAAAACTCAAATAAAATGCATATTTTAAAATTCAAATTTTAAGTTTAAACTTCAAAATTTATGACTAAATGGAACCTTATAATAATTCGCTTTCAATTTCTACATAAGAAAATAATATTTTGTATATACTGCAAAATAGCTATGAGTGAAATTGAAACTAAGTGGCCCTTTTATACTTTTAAGATAACAGCTGATTTCAAAATGACTGCAATATAAATAAAAAATAATTTAAGCTATTTTATTTCTTTTAAATAATGCAATTCATTACAAAATAAGACCATATAAGAAGTTCCCCATATTCCTACTTTTCTCTTCACAAATTGCATCAATAGATATTTTCATTTCGTAATCTGTCCGTCAATCTTATTATACATTTATTCAAGATAAACGTATCTTTTAATTTAAATTTATCTGGCATGTCTTTCAACTTTAAGTGTACACATAATACGAGTATACTTATACTTGTATAGTATTGAATAAGTAGACACACATATCCTACTTGACGTCCCATGTACAATTTACATACTACGCGGCATCCTATAAGTATCATGCCACATAAGACGTCTACGTCTACTTGTTCAATTTTATACAAATTTAAACATCTATTTGTGCACTTAAAGTTGAAAGACATAGATGTCAACCAAGGTTAAATTAAAGGACATATTTATATATTATCCCATCGTTAAAATTAGACTAATTTTTCATTAGTGTAACTTTGCCGATAAATATTATTAACGGGAAAATATATTTTATTCAAACTAATTACTCTAAGTACATGAAATTAATTATAAAAAAAATAGAAACGGATGCATACCTTAGTCGTTATTAATAGATTAATTAAACATTAAAAAAAGACGAGGGAGTGATATATCTTAGGCATTAATAATAGACTAAACATTAAACCAACACAAAAATTAAGATCATTAATTACTAAACATTTTTTACTAGGGAAGATCACAAAAATTGATAGTAATTAATTAAGTTTGTAAGAGCCTTTGTCATTTCTTTTTAAAAAAAATACTCACTTGAAATGCTCTCTATGTTTCAAAAAGTTTGTACATTTTACTTTTCGAAAGTTAGTTTAATTAATTTTTAAAGTTATATTAAAATAGATTAATTTAATATTATAAAATTAAACTTTAAATATTAAAAATCTAATAAGAAGTATTATAAATTACAATTTTTTCAGATCAATATAATAAAATACATCTTAAAATATTGTGAAAACTTTATATCGTTTTGACTTATAAAAAATGATGACATCTATTTGAAAACAAAGAGAATGTCATTCAATTTTTTATACATACCCTATATCTTAAAAATGAAATACTCATGTATCCCATATATATGAAAATCCCACCTTTACACCCCCACTATTATTATAACACTAGATATAAGTGCTCGTGCTAGCACGGGCCCAATATGTTTTTTTTCGTCTCACTTTATGTGACATAGATAAAATTTAAAGAGTCAATTAAATTTTGATATGATTTTTAAATATTTTAAGTTGTTAATTATTGTAATTTTTACTTAATTTTTAAATAATATATATATTATTTTTCTTGTCCCAATATATGTAGAACAAATAGAATTTCAAGAGTCAATATGTTGTTAATTATTGAGATTTACAATATTTTTTACGTAGTTTTCAAATTAAATAATACATGTTACTTCTCTTGTCCCACTTTATGTGACACGAAT
>JAJONZ010022241.1:0-37049 GCA_029582445.1 Solanum paucissectum
GTTTGAATTTGGAATTTTAGGGATTTGAATTACAACTTAATTAGAACTTATAATTAATTATAACTTGAATTTACTATAAATTGAACTTAATTAGGAATATGAACTTGAAATGTTGTTGACTTTAATTTATTAGAACTTAATTTTTATATTTATTAGAACTTGAATTTTATTTGAACTTAATTAGAATTTTGTAGTACTTGAAAATCTTATTGACCTTAATTTATTTGAACTTAATATAAATTAATTAGAACTTTATTAAACTTAATTAATTTTATAATAACTTGAAAACTTAATTTTGAACTTAACTAGAACTTGAACTTAATTTGAACTTAATTAATTAGTATTCATTAATTAATTAAGCTTTAACTTGGTAGATCTTGAACTAATTGAACTTAATTAGAATTTGAATATATAACTAATTATTGGATTTGCACTTTATATATAACTAATAACTTTTATACTATGAACTTGAATTTAGAAATTGAACTTATTATAAATATATATTAACAATGAATTAATGTTGTAAAATTATTATTAAATTTAATTTATAATATAATTGAATATCTATATTTTTGTAAATGGATCATCGTTTGTGGATGTATAATATGCATTATGAAACTGGTGCTGATTTGAAACCTGAGTTTATAGACGGTGTTAGAGATTTTATTGAACATACAATGACACTTGACATTTTTTCAAGAATAATGGATTGGTTAGGTGTCCTTGTAGTGCATGTAAGTGCTTTGAAGGCATTTTGACCATTGATAGATAAGCTCAAACAATTGTGGTTTGAAGATGTTTTGACTTATGATATATCAACTAAGTAGAATTTCGTTGTGCGTGCTTCTTTAATGTGGACTATTAATGATTTTCCTGCATACGGGATGTTGTCTGGTTGGATGACAGCTGGAAAGCTAGCATGTCCGTATTGCATGAAAAATAGTAAGGCATTCACTTTAAAGCATGGCAGAAAAAAATACATGGTTTAATTGTTATCACCAGTTCTTGCCAATGGACCATGAGTTTAGAAAGATGAAAAATGCATTTAGGAAAAATAAGGTTGAAAGTAACCTCCCACCTCCATTTCTCACAGGGCATTAAATTTGGGAGAAAGTTTCTCAATTACCTAAAGTTACAAAAGCTTCACCTTCTATACTTCCTGGATATGGTGTTGAACATAATTGGACCAAACAAAGCATATTTTGGGAGTTGCCGTATTGGAAAGACAATCTACTACGACATAATCTTGATGTGATGCACATTGAAAAAAAATATTTTGATAATTTGTTTAACACAATGATGAATGTTAAGGGTAAGACAAAAGACAATCCAAAAGCTAGAATGAACATAAAGGAATATTGTAGGAGAAAAGAGTTATGGCTGCAGAAATTACAGAATGGTAAAATAGTTAAGCCCAAATCCAGCTTTTCATTCACATTGGATGAGAAACGTGAAATTATTGAGTGGGTTAAAAATTTGAGGATGCCGGAGGAATAGTGTAGAATGTATATATAATATATGTAAGCTAGTGTATTTTGCTAATTTTATTTAATTTATGATATATATATTATACATGTAAATTTGCATACAGATGTCATCAGGCGGTGACAATGATAGACATCACGAGCATCTTGGAGTTAGCCAAACTAAACATGCTAAAAAGAAGAAGTCTAGGATACCCATAAATCCTAAGGATATTGCAGGATCTATTTCTTTTGCACCAGAGCGCATCAGCCATGATACTAATTTATTTGTTGTTCCATTTGGTACGGCGGATCCTCGACAATATTATCCTAATTACCGTCGACCAGTCGGTGCTTTCTCTACTTCACAGGCATTGCCTCCACGATGCTACGAAGACCTACCTTTACAGGGTATTCGTCGATCACGACCCTTATTGGCAGGTACTCCATCTCCCACAGGTACATCTCCTCAGTTATCTGCCATGAGAATTGGAGATTCTAGTAACGAGTAGTCAGATGCTATGGCTGGTACACCTACATTGAATCAACGTTTTGTGCATCCTGATGTATCACCTTCATCTATAGCTAGACCTAGTGCTACACCAGATGATGAGATGCCTGCTCTAGCTCCTGGCCAGAAGGACAGTTGGTAGAGTCATGATTGAGCCGGATGGATCATCGTAAGTTTGTTTTGTTAACTATTTGTTAGTTTATTTTATTTATTTCTTACAATTTAATATATTATTCATGAACTAACATATTATTATGTGTTTTGCAGGTGACATCCTGCAAATGATGCTGCTCGGGCTTTAAAAGACTGTGTTAGAAGACTTTATACACATGCTTATCACTCTTGGAGCGAGATTCCAAACAATATACGCCAGACGATGTTTAATGAATTTAAGGTATATATTTTTTAGTTAAGTTTAGTATACTTTACTCTTTTTTTTACTATCGATCTAATTAACATATTCAATTTTTTTTCAGACTATGTATACTTGGGAGCCGAGGTACAATTTGTTCATTACGACCACTTTGAGAAGAGGGCATCCGCCAGACTGTCTAGTTGGTTAAAGAAAGTTTGGGACAGTGATGAACATCCGGATTGGATGTTGCCTCATGTTTTTGATGAATTGCGTTTGTATTGGAACACGTATAAGTTAAGGCAATGTCAGAACAAGCCAAAAAGGCTAGAGGTAGTCTTAAGGGTGGCTCGTTGCACACCGGAGGTGCAAAGACCGTTGAAACAATTGCAAAAGATGGTAAGTTCTAATTCAAACTTTTAAATAAATAATTAGTTGATTTATATATATCGTTATAAATTTCAGTTTTTATTTATTGGAAAAAGATTTGGGGTGCACTCCCCTTGGATCGGAGGTTTTCAAGAAGATTTATGTCAGGAAGAAAGAAAATGAATTGGATCCGGATGTGTGGGTGGAGGAAAGGGCCGAACGAACTTTTGTAAGTTATTTAATATAAATAATATATATTAATAGTGAATATATTTATGATATGTATATATATTGATGTCAATTTGTGTATTTAATATGCAGAATGAGTTTCATCAGATAGTTCGGTTGAAATGACACCTGAACTGTCCACCCAAATTTAGAAAGAAAAAGTGGTAGGGGGGGACACACAAGGGTATATGCTATGGTCTAGGCTCTCGAAACGATGTAAGACGACTCATGTCAAGCTTAGAAGGTATTGGATCGTCACGTCAAGCTGAGGCATTTGACGGTGTTCAGATTGCTGCTATGTCGGCTCAAGTAGCACAACTTACATCGGCACTGAAAGAGTCGGAGCGGAGAAGAGTAGCTGAACAACAAAGCATGAGTGAGACCGTTCAGCAAATCAAAGAACAAGTGATGAACCTAGCTCGTCGACCTACTACTTCGGCTCCCGAGGACACTGACGACGACAGTGATGAGGATGATTATGTAGCTCCCACTCCCTAGTTTAGATCTCTTTTAATTTATGAACTTTTTGAAATTTTGAAACGAATTTTGAAAAACTTTATAAGTCTTTAAATTGTGATTTAGATACTTTTGAATGCTATTTTATGTTTGTTGTTTTATGTTTTGTGAAGCTTGTTTATAATGTTGAGTGTTTGATTGGGCTGAACAGTGTAGAATTTAATTGAATTGCATTTGCATGTGGGCAGCAGAAACTGTCAGTTTCTGCTGTCAAAAAAATTACAGAAAAAGTGACAGACAGCGTGGTTTAGTCCGTCGCTTTTCTGGATTTTCCAAATAAATAATTTCCAGAAAAGCGACGGACAGGGTCCTTTAGTCCGTCACTTTTCTGAGATTTTCAAAAATAATTTTTTTAGAAAAGCGACGAATTGCGTCGCTTTTTGGAAATTAAAAAAAATTAAAATTAAATAAAAACGACGGAGTCCGTTGCTTTTGTTAAAAATTCCTAAAAACAATAATCAAAAAGCGACGCAGTCCGTCGCTTTTTAGCGATGTTGTCCGTCACTTTTTGAAAAGTGTCGAGCCAAAAAGCGACGGATGTGACTGCGTAGCTTTTTCGTTGATTTTGGCCGTCGTTTTTTGGCAATTTTTTAGTAGTGCAACTTGACTTGTTCAGGAATACCTATTTTGGTCACTTTCTTGACCTTTCAAAAGTGAACACACAACTCCAAGTTATTCATTGCCTTATGAATAGGGAGTTAAAACACACTCCAGATGATGTGTTTGCTATTGAAATACACGACAAAATGTTATTTTTTGGTCTTAGAGAAATTGAATTAGTTACTGGCTTAAATTGTGTTAGTGATGACACTTCTGTCAATCTTCCCGATTCTAAGTGTAGTTTGTTGAGCAGTTATTTTCTGAAACATATCACTGTTCAAAAGAGTCATCTACGTAAGTTGTTTCTAGATAAAAAATTCATAGATAATGCCTCAATTATTTCATTGGTTGTTCTCTTCTTCATTAATGAATTTTTATTTTCATATGAGAAGAATGAACAACAAATTAGCAATAGAGATTTTTACCTTGTGGAAAGTGGACAATTCAATTCATATCCGTGGGGTTTAGATGTCTACAAGGAATTGTGTGATTATGTGAGACACGCGCTTAAGTCAACCCATAAATACTATAGATTGGGTGGCTTGCCTCTTGCTTTTCAAACTTGGATTTTTGAGTGTAGTTCAAAAGTCGATGAATATATAGATATAGTTATTCGGTTCCTGATTCAATTCCAAGAATCTTGAATTGGAAGACAATTGTTGATAATCCATGGTAAAAATATATTGAGAATGTCTTCTCATGCTTACAAAAAATAAGGTATTTGTGCCCCCAAGGCCTAGCTCAAGTGGCAAAAGGTGGAGGATTTGTGGCTTAGGTCGCAGGTTCAAGCCCCACACCATGCAAAGCGAAGCCCGGTATTTAAGTGGAGAAGGGTAGAGGGCGGGCCCATTATCCACCGAGTTTAGAAGGCTTGTCATTGGTCCAAAGGGCGGGTCACAGACGGATTTCTCGGTTATCAAAAAAAAAAAAAAAAAAAAGAAGAAGGTATTTGTACAAAGTTAATGCATTTTATGACATTGTTTAGTTCAACTCAAGTTAATATATCTATTTTTATTTTCTTTACTTGATTTTCAGTTTGAGAACATAGTTGCTGGTGAAGATGAAGTTTCTAAATTCAGGCTTCCTGAACCTCATGATTACAATGCTGAAATTTTAAAATTGGAGCTTAAAGGATCAAGTCATGGTCTAGACATGTTGACTAATAAGGTTATAGAATTGAGAAAAATACTTGTAAAGGTATATTATACAAACTTGACTTTATGCTCTTTTTTTGCTTTTCAAAATTGTTATATTTTAATATTTTGTGTTATGTTCGATTATCTACTAGGCGAATGAAAATCACAAAACACTTAAAGAGAAGATAGATTTAGGATTTAATCCAATTAAAGAATTTGTGGTGAATTCTAACAAACAACTATTGGAGGATATTTCTTTGTTGTTTGCTATGATTTGATTAAATCCTAAATCTATCTTTTCTTCAAGTGCTTTGTGGTTTTCATTCGCCTAGTAGATAATCAAACATAACACAAATGTTAAAATATAACAATTTTTTTAAAAAAAATGCCTAAATCAAGTTTGTATATACCTTTTCAAGTACTTTTATCAGTTCTATAACCTCATTAGTCAGCATGTCTAGACCATGACTTGGTCCTTTGGACTCCAATTTTAAAATTTCAGCATTGTAATCACGAGGTTCAAGAAGTCTGAATTTAGAAACTTCACCTTCACTAGTCACTATGTTCTCAAACTGAAAAATCAAATAAAAGAAATAAAAATAGATATGTTAACTTGAGTTGAACTAAACAATGTCATAAAATGCATCAACTTTGTACAAATACCTTATTTTTTGTAGGCATGAAGAGACATTTCTCAATATATTTTTGTCATGGACTATCAAGAATTGTCTTTCAATTCAAGATTCTCGGAATTGAATCAGAAACCCGAATAGCTATATCTTCATCGACTTTTGAACTACACTCAAATATCCAAGTTTGAAGAGCAAGAGGCAAGCCACCAACCTATAGTATTTATGGGTTGACCTAAGCGCGTGTCTCAAAGAATCACTCAACTCCTTGTAGACATCTAAACCCCACGGATATGAATTGAATTGTCCACTTTCCACAAGGTAAAAATCTCTATTACTAATTTGATGTTTATTGTTCTCATATGAAAATAAAAATTTATTAATGAAGAAGAGAATAACCAATAAAACAGCGGAGTCATCATCTATGAAATTTTTTGCTAGAAACAACTCACGTAAATGACTTTTTTGAACAATGATTTATTTCAAAAAATAACTGCTCAACAAACTACACTTAGAATCGGAAACATTGACAGAGTGCCATCACTAACACAATTTAAGTCAGTAACTAATTCAAATTCTCTAAGACCAAAAACAACTTTTTGTCATGTATTTCAATAGCAAACACATCATCTGTAGTGTGTTTTAACTCCCTATTCATAAAGCAATGAATAACTTGGAGTTGTGTGTTCACTTTTGGAAGGTCAGAAAGTGAACAAAACATGTATTCCTGAACATGTCAAATTATTTTTCAGATAAAGAGATTTTGATTTGGTCGATGACACTATGATTAGTGTAAGATGACCACATACTCCCGATATACTCAACATCCGATTCAAAAATTTACGATCCTGCATATGTATTAAACTTGAATTAAAATGTATTACTACATACTATAGTTGAATTAAAGATGAATTACACATACTACGTATCAAAGCAAGGCAGTAATCAGTACACAATCATTCCTAAACAACAACTAACTAAGAAAAACACATAGAAATAGATTCAAAATACTATCACATACCGAATCTTCTCTCTGGTAGAATGACATTTTTGGCCAATCGATTCCGTGTTTTTGCATCCTTCATTGGCTTCTTCTCCGGTACAACTTTATTTTTCATTTTTTTTTTACTAAAATTGAGGAGGTAAATACTCAAAATCGCCATTGTTGTCCACAATTTTCTTCGACGTAGATGCAAAATCAACGCATCTTTTTTTTTGTTTGATTTTTTCACATTGTTCACCTCTTTAACTCATTTTTTTACCTTTACAATGAACATAAATTCTCTCCTCCTTGTTCTGCTCACCTGATACTTGTGAAATTCCCAAATTAAAATTGGGATCGTCATTAACTTCGTCGGTAATAGTAGAATCCGCAATTTGACCCCTCATCCGACTCCTTCTATAAAGTATCAACATCACTAAGTATCCGCAGACTTCTTCTAAGTGATTTTTGTTTACCTTCTTTCGTTAGAATTTTGTGCTGAAAATTGAAGAAGAAAGAACGACAAAACCCTAAAATAAAACAGAGAGAAGAGTAGAAAGAAAAGGGAATGAGCGATGTTCCCGATTAGATACATACTTTTTGCTAAGTTGAATTTTTTTAATTTCATATAAAAGGAACAAAATTGTTTAAGAATTGTTTAAGTATTGCTAAAAATTGACAGAGATAGTAAAGAAATAAAAATATAGCTAAAAGTGGTAATTATTAAATAAAAGAGATTCACTTATGTAATTTTTTCATTATAAAATGTAAAGCATTTGATATATGGTTATTCTTAAAAAGACCATAAAGGAAGAAAAAATTATTTGTTCCATCCTTGATTGCCATAAGATCTTGTATTACGTGCAATGAGATTCAAATATACTTTGGAAAATGAATAAGTATACCTATTAAATTTGTGATTTAAAGTGAATATATTTTTCGTTTAAATAGTTGTGCATATATATTATATACCATTGTCGAATAAATAGTGTATATATATTTTTTTTCGTCAATAGACATTTATCTACTAAATTACTCTCTCTATTCCACAATAAGTATTGCTTTTAGCAAAAAAAAATGCATCCCAAAATGAGTGTTACCTTAGGATTTAAATACGGAAAATAATATATTTTTCCAACTATTCTCTTATATTAAAAAGTTATTCTTCTTTATAGTGCTTAAAATTCTAATTCTAAAACTGATTTTTTTAATTAAAAAAAAAAACCACATCGCTTTAAAAAAAATTACCTCTCATTTATTTGCAATTCCAAACACGACCCAAATGAAAAAAAATAAAAAATCTCTCTTTTATCCAGTCATTAATCATTATCTTGATAACTTAGATTCAAAATGCTTATTCGATAAAATAAGATCGTCAGCAAAACCATGAGATGATGATTGAATAATAAAATGATAGTTTTTTTTTTTTGAGTTAGGCCGGATTTGGAGGAGTGAAAAAATGAGCGATGAATTTTTTTTAAAGTCACGTGTTCTTCCCATTCTATACAAGGAGCAAGAACTAAGTTTTGCCAAAATAATTTAATAAATTTGTATGAGCATTACCATACAAATTTAACATCATTTTCTCTAATAAAAAATGTTATTTTCTCTTTCTAGAGAGAATAGTGTTAGATTTGACGGAGTTATTTCTTTGGAAATAACAAAGAAGAAAACAAAGATGAATTATGTTAGGCAGGTAGGATTTATAATTAAATTTAATATTTTTTTAATAAATTTTCTAAATTTAGAACCAAGAATCAAAATGATATTTTTTTTAATTATAAATTAAAAACTATTTCAATTAATCCATAATAAATACGTGTGTTACATATTAAGGATAAAAATAAAACATTGTTGGACCATCTTTGGTCATTTTCTCAAATTTGACCCATAAGCTATTTCAGGTCTTGTGCGTTCACTGTGAGTCAATGGGGATAAATAATTTCGCAGATTAGCAGAACTCTAAAATTCCCTATGGCTTCCCAAATTCAATCTGCCCAGAAATGGAAATTTGATGTATTCTTTAATTTTAGACAGAAAGACTTGGACAAAAGCTTTGTTGCTGATCTTCACCAACGTCTGAAAGACATAGGAATCAACGCATTCAAACCCGATGTCAACTCTGAATGGGGAGAACAAATTTCAACAGAAATCTTAGAAGCCATCGAGGAATCAAGGATTGCCGTTACCATCTTTTCCAAGGACTATACTTCCTCCCCACGGTGCTTGGAAGAACTCACTAAGATCATGGAGTGCGTTGACAACAAGGGACAGGAATTCTTCTTTGTCTTCTATAAAGTTAAGCCATCAGATGGCTTAAGTCCATTAGGGACTTTTGAGCCAGATATCAAGGGTTTTGATTTGGAGAAGGTGCAGAGGTGGAAGGACGCTCTCCGTATAGCAGATGACATGGCAGGATCAAGAGATTATTTTGCTGGAGCTCGATTTTCCCATTGGTGAGTATAGCTCAATAGAACAGTTGAGTTTGATTCAATTTTGCGAGACATGTTCATCTTGACACCCTCTCTGTTTTTATCCGTAAAATAAAGGATACCTTTAGGTAAAAAAACCTTGTAGAGATGGATTTCAACATAGAGAACTGTGAAGCTGCTACAATTTTGACTTAAGTTTTCCCACCTTAGATCTAGGGATTTGGTCATCTGATGCCTGTACAATTTGTATGCCATTTAAATACAGCCTCTTTTGATCACTAGGTCTACTGTAAGTTGAAAACTGTGACAGAATAATTTCTCTCGGCTATTGATACTTCATAAAGTTATTATCTACTAGTTCATCTGAGCTGACTGAAACCGGTCCATTGCTTCATATTATGCAGTTCGGTCTTCCTTGAGAGGCACCTCACTGATATTTAATCTCTGCAATAGTTGCACATACTTTCCACCTCCCAGTCATAAATTGAGTATTCCATGCTTGTATGGATATATAATCTGTAATAACTGCTGCAGTCATACTACAAAACTTTTATTTCTCAGGAAGTTGGTCTTCTACGAAGTATGACCCATCCATACATCAAACCAAAATGAATCTTCCTTCCTTCTACTACTGATCCAATATTTTCAGCAAATGTCTCTCTTAACTGCCTGATGTCCTTCCAGATTTTTACCCCATGAGAAGGCTTAGCTGTTTCATAATTTTCCATTATCACTAGTTTCCAAAGGGTATTGTCTAACTTACGAATCTCTGTAGCCTCTTGAGTAGTCTGGTTTTGTTGTGGATGCTCAAAACTTTCATTCTTACTGCCCCTTCCTTTTTAGATGTTGATTTTGTTTCAATTAACCAGGTTAGGTTAAAGGTTCTCATTTCTCAATTATTACCTTGTCATAATCATTGCCTGGCCCACATCGTCATAAATTTAACTTGTCCGCGTGTATCTTTGATATACCTTAGAATGCGAATCACTGCATTTCAGTGACTTTCTTCCGAGAAATTGGTGGATGCTGAAGATTGACATGAAAAAAAGCTTACACCTCCATTGAATGCCCCTTCCTACAACAGGTTCTCAAGGCTTTACGCTTTCCCACACAGTTCATAAGCTGGATTCTGGGGATGTCACTAAGACAATTTTCAGGACCCGTTATGAGCATTCTGAGTTTTTGGTTATGTCTTTTGGGCTGAACGATGCCCCAGCTTCAACAAATTACTTGTTTAGGAAGTTAGGTCAAATTTCCTCAATTACCCTTCTTAAATCTCATGATTCTATGGTTGCAATTCCACTAAAATCTAACCAAACTAATGACAAATGAGATGTTTGGTTTGGTGATTGTAAGATTGTAATATCCCATATTTTAAACAAGGACATATTAGTCATTAGCCAAAAAAATAAATAAATCAAATGGGCCTTAGCCCATCAGAAACCTAATAAGGGAAAAATTAAATAAGCTAAAGAGACTATTTGAGTTAAGAGTTCTGTCAGCAACTCTTGGAAAAAAAGGAAGAAAGAGTACGCTCTTTGTGTCTCTTCCTATGAAGGAGCATGAAGACGATTAAAACAGAGAAAAATAACTAAATGGAGAAGAAGTGGAACTCTTGCTATTGCAAGTATGGATTTCAATTTTCAAACTAAGTTTCTTAACTTAGTTTAAAGATTGAATTTGTATATTCCCTGACTATAAATTTGAGAACTGAGAGTTTGAAAAACATGGGTTTAGAAGGAAAAAGGAATCCGTTAAACTCTTATGATCTTATGGTTTGAGTGAGTATGTTAGATGTTTGGACCAAACTTTTGTAGTTCGGCATAAACCGAAGAAGAATTGCTGGACAGTGACGTTAGTTCTGTTTATTATAGGGTGAAGTAATCAACAATGAGACTGTTTTGCGGGATCTGAAGCACCAATTTGACATAAATTGACAGATTGAGAGTCTATCATGAAACCTCGAAGATTGGGTATTCTGAATTTAGTAGGAATTAGCCTAAACGAAGGAAGTAATACGAGACCAATATGATGTGATTGTAGATTGATTGAAGGAAGTCATACAGATTGACCAAGTGACAAATTTGGTACTTCAACACGAGTATTGTGAGTAATAATCTTACCATAATTTGTGTTTTATAACTTTCATGATTTATACATGGTTTATAAAGTGAATGATTTACCGAAATGTTTTGAACTTGCATATGGGACAAGTCTTTTACTTGATGTGGTATCGAAATAGTTATTTGAGATGAACTCGTTTTTATATGATATATCTATTGATACTTGAGATATGATTACCGTTATCGAAAGAGTTTAACATTTACTTGAGAAATAGTATTTTGACATATGTTTTGATTAAAGTTTTATATACTATGATTTGATAAGAACTTGAATGTCTTATACCGTTTTGAAATGTTTCTACTGATTACGAAGAAAACTATAAATGGGAGTAGACCTTGATGAATCCCATAGCTAACGACGGGTTCGTTAGACCTGGTGCACCTTGTAGTTACAGATTACCGACAATGTCCTTGCTAGTGGGAAGGTAGAACTAGCATACCGTTACCGATATCCCTCGAGTAGGGATCTACCAATATGAATATTTAACTCCTTTATGAGGAGTTCACCGTTATTGGTTACTTCTTAAAGAGAAGGCCACACTGATTACATGATTCATCCTTGGAAACCTCCCAGCTATAAGATTTGATATGAAAATGTTTTATGTGTTTACTATTGAGTGTTTAAATTGATTTTGCTTACATGAGGCAAATAAGATATAATATTGTACCATTTTTGAAAGGGCATTGATTTCATCATTTTGATTATCATACTAGCATGTTTTCTGACTTGTCCCTCATTAAAATGATTGTGGTTAAGTATTATTACTCACTGAGCTAGCGTCTCACTCCTCGCTAAATGTTTTTACAGAGAATTCATGTGACATTGGAGAAGATTTCATTAATTAGAGAGTGTGGATTGATAGTATCTGGTGAGCCTCACATTGCTTCGCGTGGCAAGAGACTTATTGAATTGCTATGGTTTATTTAGTTTTTTAAAAACTCTTAGAGTCGCTCCATTTGTCATTCCTTTCATTCAAGTCATGATTATTTCTTCAGATTGTAGTCAAGTGACTAGTTTTGAACCTTTTTTTCGTATTTGGAGATGAATTGGTATTATTGCGTGACAATAAGATCATCGATGGATATCATGTCTTAATTTATAGTCGTTATTAGTTGTGTTGTGGATTTCTGAGACAGGGAAAATTTAGGAAAGGCCCAAAAACAAAGGAAACTTTGAACGATTTTTTGTAGAATTCTGGTAAGGCTTGCTTTGGATTTCTCCCCCTTTAGCGCCGGTCACGTTCCTAAAGTGGGTCGTGACAAAGATAATTCTGCTTGTCATCCGGCCTCCAATAACGACCTACTTATAGGAAGAATATTGACATTCAGGTTTGTAGAAGTACCAACAGATTGGCATTTCAACATGCCAGTTTCTTCCAACATGTTACATACTCTGTGAACTGAAAATTCCGCTGCTGGATTGCGCCATCCCAATACCTAGGAAGTACTTTAGTTTGCCTGGGTCTTTAGTCTGAAAGTGATTGATAAAATGCTGCTTAAGATATTGATCTAATGCAGAAACATAATACTGAGCCATGGCCCTTTCAGTTTGAGGGTCATTTTGGTGAAACAACGTCTCCAAGAGTTGAAATGCATTAAAGTTAAACATAAATAGCTTATATGTAACTATCAAACTCTTCCAATTGCCTCAAATCCAGTATCTGATGAAAGAACAAAGTTTACAGAGGTTAATTATCATTTATTAGGTATGTTAGAGTGGGTTAGAATACCCACATTGATTGGGGAATAGACAAGTGGTTTGCTTAAACGGGCTTGGGCAATCCTTCCTCCTTGAGCTAGCTTTTGGGGTTGAGTTAAGCTCAAGTGACACATCATTACATGGTATAAGAGCCAGGTCTATCCTTGTTTTGGATCCTGGTCCATGCTACAGTTGAGTTTGGGCATGAAGGGGGTGTTAGAGTGGACTAGAATCCCACTTTGGTTGGGAATGGAAGGGTTGTTTGCTTATATGGACTCAGAGTCTCAGAAATCCTCCCCTCATGAGGTAGCTTTTGGAGTTGAGTTAAACTTTGGTGTCATATGTTTATCAAAAAAAAAAAAAAAGGTTGAAGATTGAATCAGATGCATTATCACTAGCTTCGGAATCTCAAATAACTGATTTAGCAGATGTTCTTATAAACCCCTCAGAGGTCCCCTGATTGAATAAATTTGCGCCCAAGATGGGGCTTATGACACGTATCATCCAGCTTCTGGGAGAGTTTTGAATCATTGTAGATATAATTAGGCCATGACTAGGTGAACTGATATGAGAAGGAGAAAACTAAGGTTGATTTGATTGTCTGTTGTAATTATGCCCAGAGTTGTGAATTTACGGAAGTTGTAACATACGTAAGTTCTGTAAATTTTCGATCAAGATCTCCAGTATCTTTTCAATCTCTTCTCCCTAATTTCTTAAGCACCAAGTATAACTAATATTTTTTTTGTTCCATATTTAAAGGCTAAGCTGTTCTCATAATGTCGCTTACATCATTGCCAGTTAATTTCCCTGGATAAGTTGCATCTCCATTTGTCCCTTCTTTCTTTTCCTCGTTTGAGAAATTAGATCTTAATGGTTGTTGTATGTTAAATGAGGGAACTGCTTGTGGATCTTGGGTATTTGACCTTCTAGGTGGTTGAATTTTGTAATGCAAGTAGTTGATATTTCCAGCAAATATTGATTGATTGGTCTCAGATCATTGAGCTAGTATTTCGTCTTGGTTGACTTAAATCACTTAACTTTTTAGCCCAAATTGGTAAGTCTAGAGCAAAAATGAGAAGCAAACTTCTCATCATCTACAAATAAGCAGACAAATGAGTTCTAGCTCCAGCTTTGAAAGAATTATTGTAGGTGGAGCTCAAAATACATAAGTATTATACGAGCTTGGCTTGCAAGATTTGAAGCTCCAGCTAAACAACAAATACTTTGGAATGCGTTTAATGGGATTGAAATATTTCTTAGGCGAGGATGTGAGGAATGGGTGCCATAGAGAAGACAACTATTCCAAAAAGTATATTTGACAATATTTGTTGTCAGCTTGAGGTGTTGTTTTTGCAAATGTTAGAGAAGTTAATGTTGCTTTTGCTGTAACTCGACTATTCCTTTTCGCTTCCTCATCGTTTGTTATGTTTCAAATATTTATTCTTCTGATATATTCTATTTAACACAGGGAGGATGGAAAATGTATTGCGGAAATTACGAACAAGATATGTCAGGTTCCAAGAATTGCAAAATATCCTGTGGGAATCAAATCCCGTGTAGTGGAAGTAAAATCGTTGTTGAAAGTTGAATTTGGCGGTGTTTATTTTATCGGGATATGGGGAAGGGGTGGTGTGGGGAAGACAACAGTTGCAAGAGAAATTTTTGATGAGATCTCTTGCCAATTTGAAGGGTCTTGCTTTCTTAATGTTGGGAGATCTTTAGAAAAACTTGGACCAGGAGGCCCAGCACTTTTGCAATGGAAGCTTCTTATAAAAATCTTGAAGCAACATCCTGTGAATGTAGCCAGTTTAAATAAAGAAGTCGATATTAGCCAAATACTTCGGTTCAAGAAGGTTTTAATTGTTCTTGATGATGTGTATAACAGCCACCAATTGGAATATTTGGCTGGAGAGCATGGTTGGTTTGGGGATGGGAGTAGAATCATTACAACCACTAGAAACAGTGATTTACTTTGCAAGCATGATGAGTTATATCGTGTCCCAGAACTGACTAAGCATGAGGCTTTAGAACTTGTAAGTTGGCACGCCTTTCAACAAGGAACTCCTGTTAAAGAGTTTCAAGAGCTCTCGTGCTGCATAGTAGATTATGCCAAAGGCTTACCCGTAGCGTTGGAAGTGTTGGGTTCTTTTCTTTACAAAAAAGGGACAGAAGAGCACAGTGCATTACATAGACTCAACAGTTTCAGAGATGGGAAAATTGTTAAGCTAGTCAGCTTAAGTCTAGATGCTTGTGGCATATACAAAGATATGTTTCTTCACATTGCATGCTTCTTTAGAGGAAAACAGAAAAATTATGTGATGAAAAAACTGAATAAGCTGGGTTTCATATCAGAAATGGGAATAAACATCCTTACTGAAAGATCACTTTTATATGTCTCAGAAGGAACTATTGAGATGCATGACTGGATAGTACAAATGGGTCGGCAAGTGGCACATGATGCTGAGCAGCTCAAGCCATGGAATCGCAGTAGACTATGGCATGAATGTGATATGAAAACTGTTTTTTCTGCAAATCAGGTGCGTATGTCCTCAAATGGTTGAGAATGCTGGAGATTTCCATTTTCTCTTGTGGGTTATTTTCCCTTCAGAAAAAGTAGACGTCGACTTGTAGCTAGTTCATTGGTAAACTTTAATTCATGGGATTTTCTTAAAATTAGTTCAACTGCAAACATCTTGCAAATATACTGATTAACTTTGAATATTCAGTTTCATAGTACTCTGCATGTATGCATGTGCTCATATAATCATAACGATAAAAGTTTAATCACATCTTCTGTTTTCATGATTACTACATCGGTATTGCTTATCCAAAAAAAACTCTTAATTGGAATAGCTTACTCAATATACAGTTAGTAGAGTTTAGTTCTAATTATGATTAATTATTGTATTTTTATTCTCTTGATTCTTTTTAATCATTGAATACTAAAATAAAAGGGTCAAATTTATAGTTCTTACTGTTCATTAAGATTATGATGTACTTAATTTGAAGTTCCATTTTAATTTTTATGAACCAGTATGTCCTATTTCTCCTAATAATTTGATCAGGAATTTATGCAGGGTGGCCTTTTGAAAGGCTAGTGTTTAATTTTGACCCCATTAGGAAAAGTTGTGAAAATACAACTTCTGCCAAGAATTTCTCCTCCCTTTTCTCTATTTTCTTCATATCAGCATTCAGTGCACACTAATACCATAGGCAAGTCACTCCGGTTGATAATCCCGATGCTTTGTGGTGGGGTTTGGGGAATAGTGAACTGTTCTCTGTTCAGTTCTTTTATGAGAAATTTCTGGTTAAGGAAAAAAATGTTTTTCCATGCAATGCAATATGGATACCCAAGGTGTATTTTTTCACTTGGCTAGCAACTAGAGGGGTGATCTTGATAACGGAAAATCTTAGAAGGCGGAAAGGTTGCCTGCATCAATTGGTGTTACTTGTGTAAGGAGGCGGGCGAGGATGTGAATCATCTTCTTCTACTTTGTGGGCTAACCATGAAAAAAGGTATCATGGGATATGTTTAGGTGGTTTGGCACTTTATGGGTAATGCCAAACATTGTGAAAGATTGTGATGTTTAGCTGGGAGAAGGAGGAGAAGACGCAGGGCATGGAATGTGGCTCCGCTCGCGTTAATGTGGGTTGTTTGGACAGAGAGAAATAGGAGAGCTTTTGAAGGGGTAGAGTTAAGTATTTTTGAGTAGTCTCTGATCCCTATTTTTTTTGGTGCATCCATAAAGTTTCTTGTTGTATATAGGATTGGGTGGAGTTCACAGAGAATCATATCTCTTTGAAGATTCTATACCTTTTGGTATACCTTTTGTATACAACCTGTTTTTTGCCCATATTTATGAATAAAAGCATATTTACTTGATCAAAATAATAATAATAATGTCAATATTAATCCGAGTATCCCACCCCTTGTAGTTGAGCTTCAAAGAACTGCTGATTTTCTTTTGGATAATTTTGCACTTCATTATTTGAGGCACGCACTTGTTTGAAGCACACGCTCTCACCCATGAAGCAATAGGTGGATCTAGGATTTCTAGAACATGGATGCATCGCTAATTAAAAGAGAAAAAGGCGGCATCAAGTGAGAATGGATTCTTGTTCTTCTAGGTAAATAACTCAACATTCAACCAAGTGCACTATTCAACCTTCTTGGAGCATAGGGGCCAACAAATAATATTAGATAAATTCAAGGAAATATTTACATAAAATACCTAGTTTGATGGAGGAACCATGGGTTCACATGCACCATAAATATGCCCCTGCAATAACCCCTTGCATTGAATCACTTCGTCATGTTAAGTGACAAGGCGATTGCTTTGAATAACATTGGTTGGGATTTGTATATCACTAGAAAAATGTAAAGACTCTTTAGTAGGGGTAAAGTCTATTGGAAACAAACTCTCTACCCCACAAAGGTAGGGGTCTGGTCTGCGTACACCCCATCCTCTCTAGACCCCACTTGTGTGATTACACTGGGTATGATGTTGTTGTTGTTTTACTCTCAAGTATTAGAGAACTCCCTTATTTGTCTTAAGAAAAAAAATGATTTGAATTTTGAAATAAAAATAATTCAAATTGAACATAATAGATTTGAGGATTCATATAGCCGACTCCAACTAGTTTGTGTTTGAGACGTACCTAATGATGCTATCGTCTACTTTCTTTTGCAAAGAGGACAAAGTTGACATGCAAGCCTCTTCTGTGATTGTATTAATGTATGAATCATGGTTGTTAACCTTCATGGAGATATCCTTCTCTTCTTTACTTATTAATTCTTTTCACTTCTGTGTCCCAAGTGCTTACCTCGTCTTGGCCCGTTATATTTGCAGATTACCAGAACTCTTGCATTTCCTGTGGCCCCTGAAAATGAATCGATTCAGAAATGGAAATACGATGCCTTTCTGAGTTTTAGAGGAGATGATACCCGTAATAACTTTGTTGCCCATCTTTATAAACGCTTGGAAGACATAGGAATCAATGTTTTCAAAGATGACGTGAAACTTAAAAGAGGAAAGTTTATTTCCACAGAACTCTTGAAAGCCATTGAGGAATCAAGAACTGCCATTATTATCTTCTCCGAGGACTATGCTTCATCCACCTGGTGCTTGGAGGAACTCACAATGATCATGGAGTGTGTTGACAAGAAGGAACAGAAAGCATATCCTGTCTTCTATAACATCGAGCCATCAGATATACGCATGAAAGGTAAGTCATCAGAAATATTTGTTGAATGTAATACTCCAGTTATAATATAATTTATATAGTGTTTTTCCTGATTTTCTGAAGAAAAAAAACTTATTTAACAAATCAAATTTATATTCTTTCCATCAAACCAACTTTTCAATCATTATTGTATTCTTTCCTTCAAACTAACTTTTAAATTATTATTGTAATAGTCTCTCTTCTACCACAACTGTATTGAACATTTTAAGCTCTGGTGTGAAGGTAAGAACAGCAGCTTTGCTAGAGCACTGGACAAACACGTGGAATATTTTAAGTCTAATTTTGAAAAGTTGGTAACCGAACATGAGGAAGATCTCCAGTATAGTTTGCAGAAGGTGTTAGCCATAGACGAGACAGTTCTCAAGGATAATTTGGAGAAAGTACAGAGGTGGAAGCATGCTCTACATAAAGCTGCCGGTATAGCAGGACTGGATGTTCGTCAAACTGCCAGTGGGTGAGTACTGAGTAGCAAAAAAAACCTTGAGTTTTCACTTATTTATTGGGTCACCTTTTCATCATGTTTTGTGAAATGTTATGTGAAGTTTCAATATGAAGCGATGCTTCCTAGAATATCATGAAAATATAATGGGTCATTTTTTATATAATTTCTGATAAGTGAAAACAAAAAGGACAAATTCCAAAACTTCAACTCTAATTGAGTTTTAAGAGCTCTCTTCTTTTTTTACTTATAGAAAGTAGATCCCTTTCCTACTTTAAAAGGTCAAATTACTGTTTAAGAAAATGGCAATGTACCCAAGTACTTCAAAGCTAGTTCATGAGATGGAGATTGCCCAAGATCATATAAGGAGACATCAACCAATTCCCTCAACTAACATCCCTAGCACACTCAAGACTTGACATCTAGAGCATGAACAACATATCATGGGAGCTATCACTGGATAAATATGGAACAAAGATGAGCTTATCTCTGATACCATGTTAAAACAAATGGAGCTTAGGCTTGACCCAATCCCGAAAATTAGCTCATAAACCGAGGATCATCCACGACCATAAAAGAAGACAACAACACATTCATTGAAACAATGTGGGACGTTCTAACAATTAGTTTATGAGAATACTGTTCAGCTGGATACACAATTAAATCTTTTTTGGCTACAATACATCTTAGATGAACTGGCTAACAGATATTTTGCCCAATGAGGGGTTTGGGGTGGAGGGAATTTCAGGAGAGAGAAGCAGAATCATGTGAAGGTAATATGATTCAGGTTACAAGTATGCTTCTTTTAGTTCTGAATGTCAAACTTTATATGTCGGATTTACATGTCATTCAGGCTCATGAAATGTGTCTACATTCTGTTTAAATTCAAGCAACAGCTGGCCGTACACAGGACTGTGAGAGTAATTAAAGTAAAATACTTAAATGCTCTCTTCTTTGGGTTCCATAATTGCTAAGGTGCTAACAGAATAATTTCACTAAGATTGTAATGCTGAGACTCGTTAACAGGAGTAATTAATATAGCATGGTCGATAATGTATACTCTTTCATTAAATTAAATATAATGAATTTTACATATTTTGTCAGTCTAGAGCAGAAATCAGTTTAATTTCTTGTAAATAGGTTGATATGCTCTTAGGTCTTTAAGTTTCAGTGGAAGGGTGGTTTGAATGACTTGTTTGACCTGTGCTTAATAGGAAGAAGAGTGGCTACCGCAGTAGTATGAATAATAGACTTTACATTATGCTTGTCCTTTCATTATGCTTGATTGCACATTTGTAAAAATAAAAAAGCAACAAAGGGAATGTGGTTCCATTTTAACAGGGTAGTAGTTAGCATTAAGGACATACTTTTTTTAGTAGTAAGAAATTTGACCGGATTTAACATACAAAACCTGTGATAAGGATCAAGTCATTACTAAAGTGTAAACTACGGTATTGAGATCCATATAATTTACTAGACAAGTTGATTCTAACAAAATATTGAAAGAGCTGAACTCCTAAAAACTTGACCTCCCTCTTTTGCATCCCCCCCTCTTTCTCTCTGGACTCTTCTTCTCCTCCTATTTGACAACCTTAGAAAGTTGATATCTTCATCCCTGCCCCTCTTTTTGTCCCACTGAACATTTCCATTGCCATCTCTTTTTCCCTTCTCCTCTTTTGAGTTAACTACTCAATAGTGATCTTGTATGTTATCTGGATGAATTTCGTGTGACATAGGTTGTTCATTCTTTGTGGTTGAAGTAGATTGTAGTGGAGTGACTTTACTGGTATTTCCAGCAACAATGAGATCGATTTGTTTGGTGGTTAAATCTAGAGCAAGTAATGCAACTCAGAGTAAAAGGAGAAGAGACTCTGGATAGCTTCAAGAGATCGTGGTGGTTAAATCTACTTTGAATTTGTAAGTTCAACTTTTATAAATTGGTTTGAATTGTTGGGAGACCTATTATTATTTAAAACAGTAAAAATGAAATTCCTTCAGACTATGAATTCCCTTGGGTTTACTACAACTAAATGTATTAACACAATTAGAGTCTCATTAGGTGATATCTGATCTTGAGATAACACTGCCTGTTCCAATCTCTTGATTATATACAGGCCTACCATCATAACATGATCCTAACCATTGTCTATATGGGTTCGTAAAATTAAAGTCATTAGGACCTACCCAACTTTGATTAGCTAGAGTGTTGTGTACTATGTCCACTAAATTCACCGAGTCCCTTATTAGTTTCTTAATGAATTGGGCTCTAGGTTGTCATATCCCATTTCCAACTCCAGTTTCCATTTCTTGAATCAAATTAGGGCCTAAAAAGTAAACTCCATCTGAGTAGAGGCAAGAGCCCATATGAAACTGACAAACACTAATGTAAAACAGGACAAGTAATTAAATACCTAATAAGAATCAGTGTAGTGACTTAGATACTAAGGAATTAACTAATACACCATTAAAAAGACAAATTCCATGGATAACAATGAATTAAGAGAGAAGAAATTGCAAATTAAATGTCCCAAGCTTTGAAACTTCTTCAATGTTCACTCTCAGCTCTCAAGTACAATTACCTTCTGAAATATGATACCCTCGTTCAAGTTACCACTTTTTATTTATAGTAAGCATTATTTTGCACGTAATCACGTTACTTCCTTTGCTAAATGGGACATTTTTTCTCCTCAGTCCTCATGCAACGTATCAATTTCTTTTCTGGTGTATCATCAGATATATCCAGACTCATCTTCAATTGTTCTGGCTCCTTATGCGCCACAACACAATCATATGTATCCAGACTCATTTCTGATCTTATGTTCTGACATGGCAGCTCAACATAATTTGTTGCCACACCTCATATGGAAGTGATTAAAGTTTCTGTGTCTTCATTTCACATAGCGCCTCATCATTCCTCTAATCCGTTGCTTCACGGATACTGCATACTTTGTAGAGTTCTGACTACTTTTACTAACTTCCACTACACCGTATCAAATGCTCTGGAATGTCTGCCGCTCTTTGATTTCACATGGGCCACTAAACTGGTCTTCTCTTTGTGGGTAATCTTTCTTTCTAAGCCCCTTTCCTTCCTTGAACCTCACATTCGTAATAAATAAATATTTGCTCGATGACATTCTTCAAGACCATGAACTTAAGCATAGGAAACTATAATTATGACCTAAAAGAATTATATTATCCCAAATTGTCATGATTCCTCTTCTAAATACCTTGAGATTGTGTTTGTCTTCCTCGGATAAGTCAAATTGTTGAACTTGCCTCTAGCCGTACCAAACCATTCTTTCACTCTCATAGTTGTTTAGGATTGTGGTGTTTATTCATATATAGAAAGTGGTGGAAAACTGTAAAACAGAAAACAAAATAGTCCATCCATGAACGAATTGATACTCGAGCTTTAGCTAGAGCCTTGAAAAATTCCCCGTTTCAAGCTCTGGATGCACCTAGAGGTCGTACAGGCTTCATTCAGATATCGTATTAGCCGCGCTTAAGTGCCCAGAACTTTGCTTGATTCAACTCATTTGAACCCCTATGGTTAATAATCGTTCAATCTGAAATAAGTTAAAACATAAACTATTAGTAAGGTAGGTTTATTAAACTTCACCTCAAGCTTCTTTGTCAAAGTTAAGAAGGAAAAAAAACTGTCTGCATCAAATGATATATGCCCAATTATAAACCAGTCCCATTCTTTCTCACTGGTTCTGTAACAGACACAAATTACTAATATTTTGGAATTATCTCGTTGTGTGCATTTTTCTTTTCTTTTGAAGATTTAAAGCACGCCACAACACATCTTGATTTTCATAATAAAATGATTTCTTTTCAGTTCATGAGCATCTATCTGAATTCTATTCTTTAAATTCATAAAAAAGGAGTACGTATTATAATGTTTGGGTACGATAAGATCTGTCATTGATGAAAATCTAGGTGGAATTGAATCTTGTTAGGATGAAAAGTGCTCTTTGCTGAAAAAGGGAATGGAAGTGTGCATTTTGAGTGATAATGAAATGGATTGCGTAGAGAAGACAACTGTTGCAAGAGAACTGTTTAACAAAATTCTTTGTGGATTAAAAGATCCTATTTCCTTGATCATATTAGACTAGTTCTAGAGAAGCTCTAGATGGAATAAGGGCTGTTTTTGGCTTCTTCAGTTTGTTTGTTTTTCCTTCAAAACTTTCCATTCTTATTATTATAGTTTTACTTATTGTAGGAATGAAGCAGAATGTATAGAGAAGATTATAAATGATAACTTCCAAATTATGCACCATAGCGTTTCAGCTACTGAAAAATATTTAGTGGGAATCGAATCTCGTATGGGTGAAGTAGAATCGTTATTTAAGGTTAGATCAGGTGATGTCTGTTTTGTTGGAATTTGGGGGATCGGTGGCATTGGCAAGACAACTGTTGCAAGAGCTTTTTTTGACAAGATTTCGTATCAATTTCAAGGGTCTTGTTTTCTTGCAAATGTCAGAGAAGAATCAAAGAAGCATGGGCTGACGTACTTGCAAGATACACTTCTTTCAAGACTCTTGAACGAAAAAAGAATGAATATAGCAAGTTTTTATGAAGGAGCCGACATGATAAAAAGAAGGCTTTGCCACTGGAAAGTTTTAATTGTTTTTGATGATGTTGACGATGAACACCAATTGGAATATTTAGTTGGAAATCATGACTGGTTTGGTGATGGCAGTAGAATCATTACAACTACTAGAAACCAAGATTTACTACGTAGTCATGACCAGTTATATTCTGTCCCTGAATTGGCTAAAGATGAGGCTGCCGAAGTTTTTAGTTGGCATGCTTTTCAGAAAGGGACTCCTGATAAAGAGTTTTTGGAACTCTCCAAGTCTCTGGTAGATTATGCTAAAGGCTTACCCTTAGCTCTTAAGGTCTTTGGTTCTTTTCTCTACAAACGAGGCGTAACTGTGTGGAGAAGTGCAATAGATAAACTGAAAGATACTGGGCATGAAAAAATTGTTAAGCAGCTCAGTTTAAGTCTAGATGGATTGAACCATGAAGAGAAGAATGTATTTCTTGATATTGCATGCTTCTTTAGAGGAAGAAAGAAAGATGATGTTATAACAATACTGAACAGTTTTGGCCTCCGATCAGAGATTGGAATTGATGTCCTCATCCAAAAATCACTTTTATATATTTCAGAAGGAATGGTTGAGATGCATGATTTGATAGAACAAATGGGTCAGCAAGTGGCACGTAATGTGGACCAGGACAAGCCATGGAAGCACAGTAGAATATGGCATGAACAAGATATAAAAACTGTTTTCTCTGCAGATCAAGTAAGAATTCCTCTATGCTGGAGATTTCTGTTCTCTCTCTTCCATTATGTGGCCTTTACTGGGATTATATATCTTTTTTTTTTGTTTGGACAAACTTTAGCACTGGTACAATTTTTCTCAATCTAAACTGCAAGTCATGGGATAGTTTCTTAATTAATTAGTTGCAATATCTCAGCAAGTATATTCTTGTGGCTTTGAATGTTCACTTCCATATTTCTTTGCACACAAGGATGTCTCATGTAGCTTACATTTGGGAAAGGTTAGTTGCATATTATGTTTCTTAAATTACTGTATGTGCCTTCTGAAGATTTTAACTAGAGTAGCTTATCCAATATCCATTTACTGGAATTTTAGTTTTAGTTAGGCATAATACATAAATGTACCATTTAACTTGGCCTCATTTCACATTTATGTCCTCCAACTTTGAGTGTGCACAAGTAGTCACTTAAACTTGTATAAAGTTGAACAAGTAGAAACATTAGTCCTATGTGGCATAATACATGTAGGACATTACGTAAGACGCAAATTGTCATGTGAAATGCTCTCTAGCATTTAGCCGGGGTGTTAATCAATTCACAGTTATCAAAATAATAATAGTAATAATAGTTACTTAAATTATTAGTATCAATATATAGATGTTATATATGTAATTAAGTATTTTGGTGTGTTACCAAAAGTTTTTAAAATGCTTACCAAATTTTTTGGTGTCAGTACAATTATTCGGTATTTATCAAAGTCTGCACTCCTATTTATACCTTATACCTATTAAATATGTGTTCAATAGACACAATTTATACAACATGAGATGTCATACGTACCACACAACAAAGGGGTGCCAAATGATAGTTTGTGCCAAGTTCCAGGGTTGTCGATCTCTTTGATCCTGATGGAAGCTTTCTTTCTCCTACAGAAGAATTTCATGGCAAATTATAACGTGAAACACGATATATATGAATTTCTAGAATTATAAAGAACTTTCTTTTGGAAAGTAACGGATAATTATTGTTTGACAAGTTTGGATTTTTTTAAAATTTCTTTTGGTTTAATTTAAGAAAACATAGGAAAAACTCTTAGATGATACACTATTTTTAAGAAATTATATTATTACTCTTTTGAAACTTCCAGGTATCAATTTATCAGTTTTGGCTTCTAGCTTTCAAGATAGTTGAATTTAGTGTCTCAAGGAAAAGAACTTCTAATGTAAACACATGTCTCAGAACCTTAAATTGACTGGAAAATGAATTTTTGTTTAATAGAGTTGTTTTTTTTTTCCAGAGGACAGAATCTATTAAAGGCATAATGGTACCAATTGGCTCAGACCAACATATATGCAAGTGGAGCAAAGCTTTTAGAAACATGCCTTGTCTTAGGTTACTCATTGTCAAAGGGGAGGAGGTCTGGCATCATGACCTTATTTGTGACCCTATTGAGTGTCTCCCCAGTAACTTGAAATGGCTTGATTGGTCATACTACAGTTTTGAATCTTTACCAGCATATTATGAACCAGGAAACCTTGTTGGGCTCCACATGACTTTTAGTTCTCTTGTTGAAGTTTTCAAGGAGCCAAAGGTATTATTTACTCCTTTTGAAACAAATCATATGTGAAAAAAAGAAAATCATTGCTAAAGCTGAAGTTTCTATTCATTCTCTCTTTATGAACAGGCATTTGATAAGTTGACAGTTCTCAATTTAAGTTTTTCTAGAAATTTAATCCGAACGCCCAATTTTTCGGATATTCCAAACCTGCAGAGGATTATACTGAAAAGCTGTGTAAGCTTGGTAGAAGTTCATCCATCCATTGGCCATCTCAGAAAGGTTGTCTTTTTGAATATGGAATACTGCGAAAGTCTCAAATCTTTACCAAGCAGTATTCAAATGGAATCTCTTAAAAGCTTCAATCTCTCAGGTTGTGAGAAGTTAGAGAAATTTCCAGAAATTCAGGGAAATATGGAATTGCTATCAGAGCTCCTTTTGGCACATACTGCAATATGGGAACTTCCATCATCAGTTGGACTGCTCAATGGCATCAGCTTGCTCGATTTGCATTCATGTAAATACCTTGTAAGACTCCCAGCCAGTGTCTCTGAGATGAGAAAACTGAAAATTTTGACTGTGAAAGGCTGCTCAAGACTTGCACACTTTCCTGAAAATCTAGGTGATCTAAACCAGTTGGAGGAGCTCTATGCTGGTAACACTGCCATTAGGCAACTACCAGATTCTGTTAGAAACTTAAGCAAACTTAAAGTCCTATCATTAAGAAGAGGCCGGAAGGTAAAGTATCAAACTGGTGGCAGTTTAATGCTACCCCCATTCTGGAAGTTTCATGATTTGAGGGAATTGAAAAGCTTAGATCTCAGTGGATGCAATTTATCTGATAACCAAACTGCTGCTCTTATGTACTTGCCTTCTTTACTAGAACTGAATCTGAGCAGAAACAAGTTTATTTCATTACCTGATATCATCAGTCGACTTTCTCAGCTTCGATATCTCAACATAACACAGTGTCAGGAACTTAAGGAACTTCCCAAACTACCTCAGAGTATAGAGGAATTATATGCTGAAGATTTCTTGGCCAAGCAAAGTATCGCAAAGCTACAAATGTACCCGAGGTTGAATTTGGTGTCATTCACCAATTACAGTTTTGATCAACAATCTTATACAAAGGAGAGCAATGGTAGCTCAGTTTTGGATGAGATTCTCGGTTTGTTTCTTTCACACAACATGGATAATGTGGTCCAGTCCTCTCTCAACTCCGATTACAGGGTGACTTGTTCCATCGTCTTTCCTGAATGTGCAATTCCCACGTGGTTTAAGCACCAGAGTGTTAAGGAAAAGATGTTGCTTGAACTTCCTATTAATTGGTATAATGATAAGTTCAAGGGCTTTGCTATATGCTGTGCCACTCTCATGGGAGCAGGTGTGTTGAATCCTGATTCAGGGCTATCCAAGAAGTATGATTATGCTTTCGTCAAAGCTAAATTGATATGCAAAGATGATTTAGAAGACCTTAAAGTGCTAGAGAAAGAATGTAAAGTGGGAACAGCATCTAGAACATATGGCTTGTGTGTTTGCTTTGTATACATACCATTGTATGCTTCACTGCAGGTGTCCGGCACAGATGTTGGAAATATTAACCAGTATAGCCTATTTGAGGCATCTATCCATGGGCGCATTGTGAGACAGTGGGGAGTTCATATGATCTATGAGGATGAAAGTACATTTTTTGCAGAAAAATATGGAAGTGTTGGTTTCACACCACTTAAGCTGAAGAGAGGCTAAATTAGCTCTATATGCTGGGATAATGAGGGAATTACCAAGAAACCGAGTTTAAGGTAACTCAATGCCTATTATTATTAAAGTTTAATAATTTGAATTTTGAATACAGTTAGATTAACAATTTCATTTCAATGTGGTTATGTATTAGGTTAATAATGTTGGAAAAGATTTGGCAAAACTAATGATTTACTTAGCATTAATGAATTAATAAGGCAAATCAATAATTACATTAAAATTATTAGTAAATGGCAGTTAACAGGTTTGAAAAATATATAAGAGTCAATCTGATAGCTTAATAGTTATACCAATATAATAGTTACATTTTAAATCACATTATTCTTGAGGTTGTATATTCTCATTTTTGTAGCAACCAATTCGAAATAAACTAGTTGATATACTGACCTTCAAGCGGGAACCTAGTAGTAGGGATAGTTGTGTAACAAATCTTCAAAATCTAAAGTGTAATAGTGCCTCTTCCTTGTTAAATTTACTGAATAATATTACATTTAAGAATTAAATTGATATGAATGTAGTAGTAGGTGTTTTAGAAAACTAAAGATTGTATTAGGCACCACCAAAGGTTGTGATAGGGTGGTAAGTACCCCTATATCCTAAACCACAGCTCTCGGATTCGAGCCCTGAGATTTGGTTGGAGACACTTTACCCCTCAAAATAGGATTTACCGTCACAAATCCATATTAGTCGGGCCCAGAGGCAGTGTCATTTGTTTGAGCTCTAAGAGGAGACGAACATTGAGCATCCCGTCATAAATATTCTGTATGTATCAGGTGCATCCTTTTTCTTTTTCATTATTCTTAATGTTTCTCCTTATAAATATTAGTTCTATGTTCTTTCCGATCCTTTAATATTGGGTTTTGATTGCTCAATCAAGCTCTCCGGGGTTTTTGCAATTTAAAATGTCAAGGGAAAAAAAGTACTTTATCTGTTTCAATTTGTTTGTTTGATCTAGAGTGTACTTTATACCTTATCTTAATATGTGATTTGTAGGATGGTCGGAGCAAAAGTTGATGAGTGCACAAGTAGTGCTGCATGTAGACGGATTTGAGAGCAGGGGGAGCACTTCTTTGTTAGTCATTGATTTGACTAATTTGGATTCGTGTTGGATAGAGTTACTAAAGGGGTGAAGTGCTTTCTCCAAAAGGTTATCTTGCATTCACAAGTCTCCGACCCAAGATATCTGGAAAGCGCTACCATATTACTGAGGAGGTTTGAAAGATGATGAACTCTCCTCCTCCTCCTCCTCCTCCATCGTCACCACCATCACTTTTGCCGGCTCTTTCTCCGTCTTCTTTGGTTCACTTTCTATCCAAAAAAATTGAAGTGTTCTTTATTCATCTCATTCAGACTATGGGTGTGTTTGGTATGAAGGAAAATGTTTTCCTAGAAAACAAGTAGATTTTTGACTTATTTTCTCATGTTTGGTTGGTGAGGAGAAAATATTTTTCAGAAAAGATTTTTAGTGTTTGGTTTTTGAATGAAAAATATTTATGAGAAATATCTTTTATTTTTACTAGAGTAGAAAATAATTTTTGAAATTGAAAATATTTTTGAAATCAAACTTAATTTTTTTGGGGGGTGGGGGGCTAGCGGAGGGGATTGAGGGTAGGGGTGAAAAAATAAAATTTTGAAGTTGAAAATATTTTTAAAAAACAAACTTAAATTTTTTTTTGAGGGGTGGGTTCGGAAGAGAGTTTTGGAAAATGTTTTCCTTAAGTATTGATGGAAAGTCATTTTCCTTAAATTTGAGGAAAATAAGTTGATTTGGAAAACATTTAACCCAACCAAACATGAGAAAATTGGAAAACATATTCCGAAAAATGTTTTCTTAAATACCAAACACCCTATATTTTAGAATTTTTAGTGTATTTATTGCTTGTAGCATCATATAAACATGGATTTTCCTATATTGTCTTAACTCTATCCAAAATGCAAGGGTGGCAAGACCAGACATTGCAATACTTGAAAAAGTCTCTTAAGTGCTCAATTTTCAATTTAGATGGAGCAGTGATCGCTAATTCCCTAGTGAGGATATACGCATAATAAGGTATTTGATTCAATCATCAATAGTTTATAAGTGTCCACACACATTTGACAGTCCATAACACATTATTTTTTTAAAAAAATTATACACAATATGGGCAATTTTTTAGGCCTTAATATTTTGGGACCTTAAGCAATTACCGTCTACCTAACTTATCCTAGGTTAAGTCGATCCTATTTATGCCATATTTTATTACAATTATAAATATTTAGGATACTCAATTTATTTTTAAAATGAATCCTCTTTAACTCTTTAAAAAGAAGATGCTAACCTAAGTTCATCAATTTTCTTTGACCATTCTTTGACCAAAATAAAAGAAATGATTTTCTATGATTATACTAATACACTTCACCATTAAATATATAATAGTCATATGTTGCTCGGACTTTTCAAAAATATCGTAAGGTGCGTGTAGGACCCTTCAAAAGTAGTGCATTTTTTAAGGATCCAACACGGGTGCGGCAACATTTTTGGAGAGTTCGAGCAAGTAATAAACAGTGATTATAAGTAATAATTAAATATAAGCTCTAATTCTAGAAAGAAAAAATCATAGACTCATTCATTATTTTAGTATAAATATTTATAAGAGATAAATTTTTATTATTTTTTACGTTTCCGTTTACTATTACGAATTCATTCTCACCATAATATATAAATTAAATTAAAGAAAAATAAAGAGGTCAGAATGAAATTCGACAACAATGATTTGTTTTTGGTTAGAAAAGAAGAATTTAAGAATCAAAAGCAACTCTCAAAAAAATTATACATAATTGCACTTTCGTTTGACACATATTGTAATGATAAACGGCTCGTCTCATTTCACCATAACTTTTTCTTAAAATTTCAAAAATTTCTATTTCTCCATTCTTGTGGAGTAAAATCCAATTACTCAAAAAATCAATTCTTTAAAAAAAAATTGACAAAATTTCTTGAGAAAAACCTAACCAAACATATTAGTCCAAGCATTTTGTGAATAATTTGATTTAATTATTAAATGAAAAATGCAATTCAATTCAACTCAAAAAAGAAAAAAAATCGACCTTTTAGCAAAATAATTTTGATCAAATAAAACCCTATCCCAAAAAAAAAAAAAAACCTCATTTCTTTAAAAAAAATTGCAGAAAGGGACGCTAGAAAACAAGCAGAAACGGGTACAGAAGTGACCCGACAAATCCAATTTGGTATCATTCTTCAACTTTCCATCCTGTCACGGACCTTTTCATAAAATTAGATCAAAATTTCATCAAAGAGTCGATTCAATTCCTCCTACAATGTGATTGCTAACAACTAAAACTTCAATTTTTCTTCAAATTCCAGAATCATACTCAGTGGGTTTGCAATTTCATGTATTGGGTCTGGTTGAGCAGCAGCTAAGGGCTTGACCAAGAAAAGGATGTATCAATGGAGAAAGTTTGAATTTTTTGAGGAGAAATTTTCTGGGAAAGTTCCAGAAGATATAGCGGGCAAGATCCAATGTTGTTCCTGCGGTAAAGGAAGGATTGTGTTGGGTTGTGATGACGGCACTGCTTCGTTATTGGATCGAGGATTGAAGTTCAATTATGGTTTTCAAGCTCATTCTTCATCTGTCCTCTTTCTCCAACAGCTCAAGGTAGAATTTTTGTGAAGTTTCTCAATTATTAGTACTTACTGACGCAATGATAAACATAATTTGGATGAAAACCCCATATGTTTATTTAAAGTTGATAATGCAGAATGCATTGACTTTAGCTTTCCTCTTTCTCTGTTAACTAGCAAAGGAACTTCTTAGTGACTGTTGGAGAAGATGAGCAAATAGCTTCCCAGCCCCCAGCTGTTTGTCTTAAAATTTTTGATTTTGACAAGATGGAGCCCGAGGGAACAAGTACATCAAGTCCAGATTGTATTCAAATACTGCGAATATTCACCAACCAGTTCCTTGAAGCAAAGGTGTATATTAGTATTTATAAAGTTTCTTCTTTCTTATCTACTTGTGTGTCTTTTATTTTATTGCATATCATTTGATTATGTAATGGAAGTACAAAACATATAACTGCAGATCACGTCATTTTTGGTTCTGGAAGAGGCTCCGCCATTATTACTCATAGTTATAGGGCTGGACAATGGTTCCATCTATTGCATTCAAGGAGATATAGCCCGTGAACGTATCAAGCGCTTTAAGCTTCAGGTGGATAATCATTCAGACAAAAGCCAATCCTCTGTCACGGGTCTGGGGTTCAGAGTAGATGGTCAGGTGCTTCAGCTGTTTGCTGTTACCCCAAATACAGTGAACTTGTTCAACATGCATACTCAAGCACCTACCCGGCAGACTCTTGATCAGATTGGATCTAGTGTAACTAGTGTTGCAATGACTGATCGATCGGTGTGTGCTAATTGAAGTGTTCTTTATTGTCTTCTTTCCTTTTTGCTGGGAATTTCATTTTTTTAGTGTCATTGATATTATCCTCTTATAGGAGTTCATTATTGGTCGGCCTGAGGCGATATATTTCTATGAAGTTGATGGTCGTGGTCCTTGTTGGGCCTTTGAAGGAGAGAAGAAATTCCTTGGGTGGTTTCGTGGATACCTGTTATGTGTTTTTGATGATCAAAGAACTGGAAAGAACACTTTCAATATTTATGATCTGAAGAACCGGTTAATTGCCCACAGTATAGTGGTTAACGAAGTTTCTCAGATGCTTTGTGAATGGGGTAACATAATACTTATTTTGGAGGACAAATCAACTTTATGCATTGGGGAGAAAGATATGGAGAGCAAATTGGATATGCTTTTCAAGAAGAACCTTTATACAGTTGCTATAAATCTCGTCCAAAGCCAGCAAGCTGATGCTGCTGCAACTGCTGAAGTGCTGAAGAAATATGGCGATCACTTGTACAGTAAACAAGACTTTGATGAGGCTATGGCTCAGTATATACACACCATTGGACATCTAGAACCTTCATATGTCATACAAAAAATTTTGGATGCACAGAGAATCCACAATCTCACCAATTACTTGGAAAAGTTGCACGAGAAGGGACTTGCCTCAAAAGATCATACCACTCTTTTACTAAATTGTTACACCAAATTAAAAGATGTTGAGAAGCTGAATGAGTTCATCAAAAGTGAGGATGGGGTTGGGGAACAAAAGTTTGATGTTGAGACTGCAATAAGGGTATGCAGAGCTGCCAATTATCATGAGCATGCCATGTCTGTTGCTAAGAAAGCTGGGAGGCATGAATGGTACCTTAAAATTTTGCTTGAAGATCTAGGCAGGTATGAAGAAGCTTTACAATATATCAGCAGCCTTGAGTTGAGTCAAGCTGGGGTGACAGTGAAAGAGTATGGCAAAATTCTTATTGAGCATAAGCCAGCTGAAACAGTTGAGATACTCATGAGGCTTTGTACAGAGGAATCCGAACTGCCCAAGAAGGGAGCATCAAGTGGTGCATTTATCTCCATGTTGCCTTCTCCTATTGATTTTCTTAACATTTTTGTCCATTATCCTCATGCACTTCTGGAGTTCCTTGAAAAATATACCAGCAAAGTGAATGATTCATCTGCTCAAGTGGAAATTCATAACACACTCCTGGAATTGTACTTGTCTCATGACCTGGATTTCCCATCAATTTCACAATCTAACATAGATGAAGGTGGAAATGATCTAACATCTTCAAAATCAGTATCTAATGGGAAGGCTATATTGAACAAGAAAGACGTAAATGATGAGAAAGGTCGTCAAGAGCGACGTCGGAAGGGGCTGACCTTGCTTAAGAGTGCATGGCCTTCTGAACTAGAACAACCACTATATGACGTTGATCTTGCCATAATTTTATGCGAGATGAATGACTTTAAAGAAGGATTGTTGTTTCTGTATGAGAAGATGAAACTTTTCAAAGAAGTTATTGCATGCTACATGCAGGTACATGATCATGAAGGTTTGATTGCATGCTGCAAGAGATTGGGTGATTTGGGTAAGGGGGGTGACCCTTCTCTTTGGGCAGATTTGTTGAAGTATTTTGGTGAACTTGGAGAAGACTGCTCAAAAGAAGTCAAAGAAATCCTGACGTACATTGAGAGGGATGATATCTTGCCTCCCATTGTGGTTCTTCAGACACTTGCCAAAAACCCGTGCCTCTCTCTCTCTGTTATCAAAGATTACATAGCTCGAAAGTTAGAACATGAGTCCCAGTTGATTGAAGAAAACCGCAGAGCTATGGAGAAGTACCAGGTTGGTACTTGTCTGTTCGAATTCCATTTTATATTTATGTATGTAAATATTTTGGGATACCTGCAATGTGTAGACTAACTTGCCTCTTTTCAGTCATTTGCTTACTAGAGTTAAAAAGTTAATTACAGTACAGCGACATAACTATGGGGAGGAAGGATTTTTTTGTTTGGTTTTATTTTTGAACTGCCTCCTTTCAACCATTTCCTTGATGTGGTAAATTATAGAGCCATGCCATCTATTTAACTTGCCTGAGTGTTTCATGTAGTACATGTTGCAACATAGTCTGCTGTTGGTATCTTCCATATGTTGGTGAAGATAATGACTGTTTCATATCATCCCAACATAGTAAATATCAAAGGGACTCCCAATTGTCTGAGCTCCCATCTCATCACATTTGTCATAATGGTTTGTGGTTTAAACAAAATGGATACTGTTTTCATTCCTATGGCCCGATGTAGAATTTCAATGGGGAATATGGTAAGTTAGGATTCATATTGCAGATGTAACTTGTTTGGGACTGAGGTGTTGTAGTTATTATAGTAGTGTTGTTTCTGTTCTTTGGTTCTAGTCGGTGAAGTTTCCTATTACTTATCATCTCTTCTTCAACAACAACAAGAATCCCCTCATCTATCATATATTCACTTAATTCCACTAAGGTTCTCTGCTTTTTCACTTTTCTGAATATGGGTCTATGGGATCCCTTTCTCAACTGACTTCGAAGGTAAGAAAGTTTTGTCCTTTTGTTTTTCTATCAAGAAACCCCTTTTCATTTGTTTCTTGTTTGGTTGAAACTAATATGGAGAATTGGAACTTCTATGATTTGTTATTTTTGGTTTTGTCAGGTCCATTTTAATTTCTATGAGAAAGGAAATTCTGAGGTGAAAAGTGGAAAATTGGAAATTTTAATTGTTCTTGCATCTCTTTTTGTGAAATATTTATGGGCATTGTAAAGTTGGAGAAGAAGGACTAAGTGGTTAAGTACACAGGAATTGCTGTTTGGTTCTTGTTTGGTTTGCTCTCTTTTATGGTTGATGATTTTTGCTTGACAATTGTAAGAATTAAAAAAAGGAAGTTACTTTGATTGGAATGTTGAAGCTATGATCTTGATAATCAAATAATATTGAAATAATTTTGGGGTAGAAGGTAATCGAGCATTGTCTAGTTCTCTTATCAGTATTGACATTATTATTATTCTTGTACTGTCTTATTCTTTGATTTTAATGTTACCTGTCATTTCCTTTGCTTTAGTTATGGTACGTTTTGTTGTCTACTTGTTCCTTTCTTTATTGTTTTCATCATGGTTTCTTTGCTACTGTATTTGCTTTACTTTAACCGAGGTTTTATCGGAAACAGCCTCTTTACCTTCACAAGGTAGGGGTAAGGCTGCGTACACACCACCCTCCCCAAACCCCACTTGTGGGACTACACTAGGTATGTTGTTGTTGTTTCTGTTCTCTCAATGATTTTTCTTTACCCAATTGATATTTCAATAGATAACGGAACTATCACATCTAACATTCTAGGTTATAGAAAGTCACTGTCATCATATATCAGAGTTCAAAGTTATCCTTTCAGCAATACGTCTTGTGTACTCTTTATTTTCTGCTTTTTTCTTTTGGGAGAGGGAGGCCAGGAGTGGCTGAAATAACTGTCTTTCATTCTATAATATCTTTTTGATAAAGAAGGATATACTATTGGCATTATGTCTACCTAATATCTATTGCCTTCTATTAGTTGTTCTCCATGGCCAGCATTCTCTTTCACCATTGAATTAGATGCTTGACTTCTATTGTCTTCTCTTGGCTACCAGCACCTAGAATCACTGCTTAAACTTGCAATTCTCTGAGCTCATTAGCTATGCACCTGATGATGGGTAGTCTACTTGAAACATGAAATATTACTCCCTAACCTTTTCTGTGTCCTTTTCGAGAAAGAAATTATCAGATCTTTATATCCAGTTATCTCGAATTCTAATTTCATCTTCATCTGACTTCTTATGGATCCTTGAACAAAATTGAGAAATATAATATTCTGGTCATTTTCCCTCATTTTGCAGGAAGAATCATCAACAATGAGAAAAGAGATCCAGGATCTAAGAACAAATGCTAGAATTTTTCAGCTTAGCAAGTGTACTGCTTGCACATTCACACTAGACCTTCCTGCTGTCCACTTCATGTGTATGCACTCATTTCATCAGCACTGCCTTAGCGACAATGAGAAAGAGTGTCCTGAGTGTGCTCCCGAGTACAGAGCCGTTCTGGAAACAAAGAGAATCTTGGAACAAAGTTCCAAAAACCCAGACCAGTTCTTCCAACAAGTCAAGAGCTCAAAGGATGGATTTTCCGTAATTGCTGATTATTTTGGCAAGGGGATTATCAGCAAAACGAGCAACGGACCTTCTGAAGCTATTGGATCAAACAGTGCTTCTTCCGGCAACGATTTCTAGAGTTTTGTCAGCACATTTGTTGAGTACTAAAGTTCTTGAGATCTTTCCGGCTATAAAGAAAGTTCATTGAGCTACATGTTCAGAAGAATGTCATCCATTTTGTTTTATAAAATTGGTATTTATTAGGCTACTTGTTTTTCAAGGTTATTGTTGAGCTGCAGTGTTTTTTTAATTAAAATGTTGTACCTTGGAATTGAAGTATTTTTAGAACTTTGTGTGAGCAAAATAAAATTATTTTCTGAATACAGAAGAACATCTGATTGATTTGGATAAATTTTGAGCTGTAAAAAAGTGAATTTAAGGTGCATTATTATTTTTTGCTCCCATTTTATGACTTGACATTGATTACAAATGAGATTAATTTTCTGATTGTTACACAATCTCACCTTAGATTACTTGATGATAAATAATACTTAAGCAGCTAATGATTTATATATGTTATTGTCTGGATGGGGTCTAAGGATGAAAACTATAGTTTATAATTCACTTAATTTAATTTCTAGTCTCAATATTTTGCTATTAGTAGATTTCTATTATAATATAATGTCGAGTTTTTGGCCAAAAACATCCTTGTACTATACCTTTAACTTAAACTACATCCTTATTATATTTTTGTAAGCAAAAAACATCCTTTACATTTCTCAAAGTTAACAACTCTCATCCTTTCAATGCTCCACTGTTAAGAAACTAACGGGAGCTTCAAAATCATATGCAAAAAACGTGACTTTCACATGTCTAAAGAAAACACGAAAAGAAAATTTAAAAAATAAAAAAAAGTTTAAGAAATGCAGGATATATGTGCTCCTCCCAAGTCCCAACCCAAAGATGAAGAGGATTCCACTTACTAAACAAAATTCAGATTTTTAATAAAATGTGCTATCATCTATTGAAATAAATCATAAAAGTTTCATGCAATTTAAAAAAATGAAATTTAGATTAATTAGATACCGTGAAATTGATAATCTTTGTAGTGATTTTTTGGTGGACATTCGTTTTGTTCGATTTTGAAAATTTTGGTTCAATTT